>PVKV010035401.1:0-16686 GCA_004027835.1 Alouatta palliata
TATAGTAGAATGATTTATAATCCTTTGGATATATACCCAGTAATGGGATTGCTGGGTCAAATGGAATTTCTCTTTCTAGGTCCTTGAGGAATCACCACACTGTCTTCCACAATGGTTGAACTAATTTACACTCCCACCAACAGTGTAAAAGTGTTCCTATTTCTCCACATCCTCTCCAGCATCTGTTGTCTCCAGATTTTTTAATGATCACCATTCTAACTGGCATGAGGTGGTATCTCAATGTAGTTTTGATTTGCATTTCTCTAATGACCATTGATGATGAGCATTTCTTAATTCTGAGTTCTGATTTGATTGCACTGTGATCTGAGAGACTGTTATTTCCATTTTTTTGCATTTGCTGAGGAGTGTTTTACTTCCAATTATGTGGTCAATTTTAGAGTAAGTGTGATGTGCTGTGAGAAGAATGTATATTCTGTGGTTTTGGGGTGGAGAGTTCTGTAGATGTCAGTTAGGTCTGCTTGGTCCAGATCTGAGTTCAAGTGCTGGATATCCTTGTTAATTTTCTGTCTTGTTGATCTGTCTAATATTTACTTAATGGTCAAATAAAACATTAATTGTAAATTATTTATCTTTATAAATTATAAAACAAAAAGATGTAAAATGACATAACAATAAATTCAAATTAGTAGCACTGATTTAATGTGATAGATGCATTTGCTTTGCTGAAACAGCTACACCTTGTAATATAACTATGGGATTGGCACTACAGGCTTTTTGGATGCAGTTACCTCCACTTCACATGTGATAGGATGACTTGGTTAACATTGTACAGTTGTCTACTGCGAGACCTTTGTCTGTGAAGCCCTTTGGCTTACATCATATGCAAAAAGGTTATTGATAAGTTACGTCCATTTCTGAATAAGTCCTTGGTGCCAATGTGATTGTGCTACAAAATCAGGTACCAATGTTGTATGATGGTTCTTGGTTATAAGGGGGTGATGAGACTATAAATAATGGGCTTATTTTTATTTTTTAAGATTAATTTGGGATTATGTTTCACTGGAAATTAAGCCCTTATAAGAGCAGGGGCTTTGTTTTGCTCTCTGCTGTATTTTTGGTGCTGAGCATAGTACCTAGAACGGCTCTGCCCTATAGATATATAATCCAACCATAGACATCCATAGATATGAATCACACATGCAATTTAGAATTTTCTAGTAGCCACATTTCAAACAGTAAAAAAGGAACAGGTGGAATTAACTTTAATAACATTATATTTTGCGCAGTATATTCAAAATACTATCATTTTATGTGTAATTGATATTCAAATCACTAATGAGATATTTTACCTTTTTTTGTTCTAAGTTTCCAAAATTTGGTGTGAATTATTTTACATTTAAAGCATCTCTCAGTTAAGGCTAGTTAACTGAGAGATACTTTAAGTGTAAAATAATTTTCAAGTGCTCAGTAGTCACATGTAGCTAATGGCTACTGTATTTAACAATACAGATATAGAAGATAATAGGTGCTCAATAAACCTTAAAAAAAAATATTGCTGATGGCCAGGTGCAGTGGCTCATGCCTGTAATCCCAGAACTTTGGGAGGCTGAGGCAGGCAGATCACGAGATCAGGAGATCAAGACCAACCTGGCCAACATGGTAAAACCCCGTCTCTACTAAAAATACAAAACTTAGCCAGGCATGCTGGTGCTCACCTGTAGTCCCAGCTGTTTGGGAAGGTTGATGATGTACAAGAATCGCTTTAACCTGGGAGGCAGAGATTGTGTCATTGCACTCCAGACTGGGCAACAATAAGTGAAATTCCATCTCAAAAAAAAAAAATATTGCTGTATGAATGATAAAAAGAACTTTCAGGTCCTCAAACGTTCAAACATGCTGGTTTCAGTGATTCTGATGCTGTCACTTGTATTATAGCAGGGAGGCAAACAAAAGAAGAAGTGATTGTAAACCTCTTACTTCTCACTTGAGTAAATGCAGTGGCATCCTTCTACCTGGTCACCTTGCATCCAGCCTTGCTCCCTTGTAATCATTGCTACTCAGGACAGCTAGACTGCCTTTTCCTAAAGTGCAAAAGCTTATTAAGTCCCTCCCTTGTTCAAAAACCCTCCAGTGGCTTCTCTTCAACATTAAAATAAAATCCAGGTTCCTTAGCATGGACTGGAAGGCTCATGATGATCTGGCCCTTATATTCTCTGCCTCATCCAGACTGGATTTATTCCTGTTTTTTTTTCTTTGTTTGTTTGTTTTCACATGCTGCTTCACGTGACTGCAACATTCTTCTCATTCCTTGGCTAACTCCCATATATCCATGAATTACAGGTTAAATGTCACTTCTGCCAGGAAGCCCTCCCTGACCCCATGGACTATTTAGCTCTCTGATTCTTGCTGCTGTGTACTGGCCTAGTTAAATATTCTTTACTCTCAGCTCCCATATCAAAGCCCGGTTTTCAGGAGCTGTACTTCTTACTTTTTGGCAACTGGGACAACTTAGGAAAGACAAAGTCAGACTTGGATCGTAAAGGACTAGGAGATTTTATTGTCATCACAAAGTGCGATCAGAAGTCTTGAGAGAGAAGAATTGGACATTTTCTACTTGGTTAAAAAATATGTTATGCTAAGGCTTAAGTAAATTGCAGAAATCCCATTCTTCCCATCACCATGTGGACCAGGGAAGTATTCCAGTTAAGGTCAGCTGGCCACTGTGTTCTTTTCTTCATTTGGGAGATGTGAGTTGTTGGAAAACTTGTGACTGCTCTTTCCTTGAGTATTGAGGGTTCCTCCTAGGTCCTCCCCCTCATCAATTAAAATGACTCACATAGCAATGATATTTAGCATACATATTAACTAGAACAGTGGTTCTGAACGAGAGGAGCATCTCGGAAGCACAAGGGAGTTTTCCTAAAACACAGCTGTTACAGATCCACTCTCCCCTACTCCCCTTCTAGGCCCATGAATCAGAATCTTTCAGGATGGGGGCCACCAATATGTACTATGTGTAGGTTTTTCAGACAATTCTGATATTTCATCTCTGGTTAAGAATTGCTAAGCTAGGGCAAGAAGAGCAAAGTAGTCTAAAACCAGAGGCTTTGCAGATTATGATGGGTGGCTTCTTAAGAAGGCAATGTAGGTGGCTAGGGGCAATAACATTTTTTATTCCAGGAGCACAGTCTGGAAGAACTATTAACCAGGGATGGGAAGGGGCAGCTAGTATTGAAAGGCAAGAGAATTCCAGACTCAACTGATCAGGCTTTATTTGTTCCTTGTGCAGCTTGTAATCTTAAGTTTTTATTGCACAGCTGCCAGTTTGGTTTTACAATGCAAATAAAAGTCTGATGTGTTATGACACTTTGCATTTGTTATTCACTGTATCTATTAAAAGATAGTTTATTAAAAATTATTCTCAAACCACGTTCAAACGCCTGTTGGTAAAGACAAGTTAGCAAAGTAAAATCTGATATTTTATCATCTATTGGCCATGGGGCTTTAGAGGTGAGGTTGAAAAGTAGTACCTGTATATTTGGGGTGGGGATTGTGGGAGACATAGTGTTAGCCACCACAGTATTTTATATTTCTCAACACATTCTTACCAAGGGCCTATGAGATGCCAGATCTAGTTTCTAGCAGTGGAAACAAAGCCCAAATCCATGCCCTCACAGAGCTTACATTTTAATGGGAAAAAACTAAGTGAATAAGTTATTATATAGTATTATAGATGTGGTAATTACTATGGAGAAAAATAAAGCATAGAAGGAGGATAGGCATTATTGTGTGTGGAGTGGGAATGGACAGGAAGGTGGTGGTGACATTTGATCACAGACCTAGAGGAGAAAAGGGGATGAACCATGCAGGTATCTGGGAGTAAAGTGTTCCAGAGGGAATAGTAAGTGCAAAGACCCTGAGGCAGGAGAATATTTGGAACGTCTAAATAGTAAGAGAATGGTAGGACATGAGGTTGGGGAAGTAACAAGGGGCCCAGGTGGCTACAGCAAGGAGGGCAGCTTTTACTTTAAGTGAGATGAGCAGTCATTGCTGACTTTTGATCTAAGAGACATAATTTTAAGAGGATTATTTGGATGGTGGATGGAAACTGCACTCTCCAGAGGCAATGGTGAGGCAGGAAGACCCTTTAAGAAGCTGTTGCGATAGCCTAGATGTGACTTGGACCTGAGTCACAGAGGTGAAGGTAGTGAGGAGGGCAAATTCTTGGTACATTTTGCAGGTAGAGCTAACAGGATTTGCTGAATGCAGGGTGTTGAAAACATGTGCTTTGAATGAAGAGACCCCCCCAAACAGGCTTTGTGTGAGCAACATGGCTGTTTATTCACCTGGGTGCAGGTGGGCTAAGGCCGAAAAGGGCATTAACAAAGGGCAGTGGGATAGAAGTTGGTTTTATAGGTTTGGGGTGGGCAGTGGAAAGTTAGAGTGAGATCAGTTACAGTAGTAGGGGTAGGGGCAAGGAGTCTACATTACCGTAAATTCAGTTACAATGCGGGTGGGATAAGAGTGGTTAAGATGGTAGGGTGGGGTGAGGAGTATTCACATTATCATAGTAACAGTTAAGATGGCTGGGTAGGGTCAGGGGCTCGTCTGGGGAAGCTCCACTGGGTGATTAGGGACAATGGCAAACGCAGGCAGCAGGTGGGAGACCATCAGCGGAAGCCAGCAGGACTTCAGACTTTCAGGCTCCAGGCTTGCACATGGAGACCTGACATACCTGTCTTTTTATATATAGAGACAGAAAGAATTAGAGAAGAAGGGGTGATAACAGGCTTCAGGGGGTGGGGGCGAAGTTTCTCAAGTCTTCTTCGAGCGGGATTGGGGGTGGGGTGGAAACCTAAAAATGGGAAAGAATTTAGACTGCTGGGAGATTTTGGGGAAATGGGTAATATTATGAAGTTGTTGGAGCATTTGTCGTATTGACTAATTGGTTATTGCTTGTACACAATTTTGCAGGAATTGAGAGATTAATTGGAAAAACACAGGGTTTAAATAAGTGAAGGTGAAAGACAGTATCAGAGGACTAAGGATTGGAAGAAGCCATGACTCCCCGTTAGAGAGTGTCCAGCCAGTCCAGCCAGGTCCAGAATAACCATTTGCCTGATCAGTGAGCTTTTGGGCTCTGTCTCAATTTATTGATGGCATTATATACGAGGCCAGGATGCTTTACATAAAAACATTTCTTTGGAGCTTTGGACCCAAATGCCAAGGGAACCAGCAAGGGCTGCTGCCGTTAAAGGTTGTAGCGGGGTTTGGTGGGGTAACTGTGTGGAGGGAGAGTTTTTGTTTCTGTGGTGTATGAGGAAGTGTGTGGTATTTACAAGTCACCACTTACTTTCATTAACAAGATTGGGTATGAGCAGAGAATGGGAGCCAGATTAAGAGTGAAATATTAGCTGTAATTGCCTGGAGGAAAAGTGTAAACCGGCACCTTAAACAAAAGCATGGCGTGTAAAAGTAAATGAGTACAGTGAATTTGAGCACAGTTAGACAGAAAATAATAGAAACAGACTTTTAGAGTTGTGGTTTAAGTAGTAGGGGTGACTGCATAAAGGTGGGGAAGGCGAGGGGCTGAAAGTAAGTGTGAGGTGTAAAGAGAAAACTTTGGAGGTTGTGAGAGCTAGAGGGCAAATGGGGCACAGCCTGTGGTTTTGAGGGATTTTAAGAGTATGAGGGCGGCAGCTGCTGCTGCGTGTTGTCATGAGGGCCAGCCCAGGACTGTTAGGTTAAGTTGTTTGGATAAAAAGGCTACGGGCTGTGGGCCTGGCTCCTGTGTAAGAATTCGGACTGCACAGCCCTGGATTTTAGCAGTGTATAATGAAAAGTGTTGAGACAAGTTGGGGAGAGCTAGGGAGGGAGCAGTTTTTAGAGCTGTTTTTAGGGAGTGAAAGGAGGAATGAGGAAAGAATTTAGGATTAATAGAGTTGGATAAGTTTTCTTCACTGAGTTTATATAATGGCTTAGTTAGAATAGCAAAACCTGGTATGCAGAGGTGAAAGTAGCAACCACACCCTGGAAGGAGAGAAGCTGTTGTTTGGTGGGTGGGGTTGGGGTTTGGGAAATTAACTGGATACAGTTGGCAGGGAGAGCCTGTGTATGCTGGCGAAAGATTGTAACATATTGGGAATAAATTTGGGTTTTGGAAGAGAATATATAATACCCCTTTGAGTATAGATGTTGAAGAAGCAGGAGGGTGAATTAAAAGACCATGTTGCAATAGACAGGTGATAACAGGCGTACACCTTTTAAAGCCTGTTGTGGGATGCTGTACTGGGGCTGGGCAGGCTAAGAGTGGTTAGGTTTTAAGGGGATGATGAGGGGTGAGTGACTTGTAGCAATGGATAGGAAGGCGGTGTTGTACACCTAGGGTTAATGTAGGGGGACATGAGAAGAGCTATTGAGGGAGGTACGGGTTTAGGGAAGAGGGAGGCAATGAGGTGTGGCTGTAGCCCAGGAATAGTTAAGGAGGCAGACAATTTTGCTAGGGTATCTTGGCCTAACAGGGGAACTGGACAAGTGGGGATGATTAGGAAATAATGTGGAAAGGAATGCTGACCTAATTGGCACCAGACTTGGGGAGTTTTGAGAGGCCTGGAGGCCTTGCCGTTAATTCCCACAACAGTTATGGAGGCCAAGGAGACAGGTCCTTGAAAAGAAGGCAGCATGGAGTGGGTGGCCTCCATGGTGATTAAAAAGGGGTTGGATTTACCCTCCACCGTAAGAGTTACCCGAAGTTCCGCGTCCGTGATGGTTCAGGGGGATTCCGAGATGGTTGGGCAGTGTTAGTCTTTAGCCACCAAGATGAGGATTGGAGCTTCAGGAGCTCTGGGAGCAGTTGACTTTCTGTGGGGGCCCCGCGCAGACCAGCCAGGGCTTAGGAGGAATTCTGGGCTGCGGGCATTCCTCGGCCCAGTGGCCAGGTTTCCCACACTTAAAGCAAGGTCCAGGAGGGGCGGCTGGACGCGCTGCAGTCTGGGCACTTTGAAGTTTTGGTGAGCCGTTGGTGTGGCTGGGGTTTGTCTTACAGAAGAGGCAAGCATTTGTAGTTCTGAGATGCGCTGCTGCCGGGCCGATTTTTCCCTATTGAACATCTTGAAGGTGAGGTTGCTTAATTCCTGTTGTGGGGTTTGAGGGCCAGATTTTAATTTTTGTGCCTTTTTGTAATGTTAGGGGCTGACTGGGTGATAAAATGCACATTAAGCATTTTTCAGGGGTGAGAGAAGAAGTAAGGATGACATTTAATTTACTCCAGGTGAGATTATAGGACTGGGTTAAGTATTGGAGGATTTGATGAAAAGGAGCCTAACCAGTGGCCAGTTTGGGAAAGACTGGCCAAAGAGAAAGGAATGTGTACCTTAACTATGCCTTTGGCTCCAGCCACCTCTGGAAGGGGGAGATGTTGGGAGGGGCAGAGGAGGTAGCCACAGGACTAAACTGTAACCTGGGCTGAGTATGAGGTGGGGAGGTGACAGGAGAGGCATAAGGAGATGGATTGTGGGCAGAGGAAGAGAAGGAAGACTTCAGGGGCTGGGGTTAGGTCCTGGATTAGGGTTTGGTTTGGACAGGCGGGGAGGAGAAAGATGGGAAGGGTTGATGGACGAGGAGTCTGGCTCACTGGCAGAGGAAGGAGGGGCAGACGGAAGGGAAAGAAGAAGTAGAGATTAGGGAGGGATTGGATGTGGAAAAAAAAAAAAGCCTGGACATAGGGAATTTTAGACCATTTGCCCATGTTGCGACAAAAATTGTTTAAATCTTATAAAATAGAGAGGTTGAAGGTGCCAGTTTTTGGCCAGTTGGAGCCATTGTTTACCTTTTATTGTGGCCATGCAGTGGCCCAGTAAAGAGAATGCAGTGTTACGGAAGAAGATGAGATATCTAGGTTTTAGGTCAGGAGACAGTTGAAGAGGCTTGAAGTTTTTTAGAACACAGGCCAGCGGAGAGGAGGGAGGGATAGAGGACGGACAATTGCCCATGTTTCTGGAAAGGCAGCAGAGACAAGGAAAATGGGCATGCAACCCAGTTGCTTAACAGGTGTCTCTAGTTGAGCTTGGGTTGAACCTCCTCGTTGGTGAGCGATTAAAGAGAGTGTCCTCTGCGTTGACTTGCCACCAATATTAGCCATGGGCCTGGTGAGCGAGTGACTAGGGTGGACGTCTCCACGATAGTCAAACCCCTGGAGAAAACTGGGTCCCCTGATCCGTGACCTACTTAGGAATTTTCTGGTCCTGAACCTCACGGAAGAACCTGGTTTACCTGATTTTCCTTGTCTTTGTGGTGGAAAAAAGGACAAAACTGAAACAAAACTGAAAGGAAAAGACAGAACTGAAAGGAAAAGACGAAAGAATGGGAAAGCAAAAAAGAGAGACTGCTTACCAAAATAGCCGGCGGTGTGTGTCTGTGGGCTAGTCTGATGAACCCACGTTGGTAGGTAGATTTCTTCATGGAGGGAGCACAAGAACTCCTGTAGGAGTTTCCCTGTCCTGGGTTTTGCCACCAAATGTTGAAAACGCGTGGTTTCCTGAAAGAAAGAGTGAAGGATGAGGCAGGTTTCTGGCCTGAGCAACTGGAGGAGTAGGGTGGCAGTTCACTGAGTTAGGGAAGACCATCATGGGGGAGGGGGGAGCAGACTGCAGGCAATGCCTGGAAGTTCAGGAATTTGGTTCAGACCAGCTTAAAGAAGTGAGTCGTGGTTTGGTCGGTTGCAGTACTCCAATTGCTGTTAAGCAGAGTTGCTGATTCTAAAGTCTTGATGCATCATTAAGCATTCTAAGAAGAGGCACAACGGAACCACAAGTCTCAAGACTTAGATTCTCTTCCCTACATGGCTGGGAGACACTGAAATGAGAGCAGATGTTTTTGGGAATCCAGGCTTCCTTTTCTTCATCAGTAAAAGAGGGTTAAAATATGTGCTCTATAAAGTCCCCTCTAGCTCTATCATTCTGAAACCTTTGTCTGGATCATTCATTTATTGGCTACATTTTTGCCTTAGTAATAGTGAAGACTAACTTTGAACCCCAGTAAAGCAAAATGATATCCTCTAAGAAGAATTTTAATCTTCTCATTAGCAGCTATGTACTATAAAAATTGTACTTAATTATGATTATCATATTTAAAATTCAGAGAAAACATTATAAAAAAATTTTTAAGAAATTAGATTAGGGCAGAAAATTTTGGATAATCTTTTTTCTTACTAGAAAATGACCAACAAAAGCTGTCATTTGACCTGAGTTAGTGAGGTGGCAGGAAGCATTAAGACTCTGGGGGGCGGTGTGAATCTGGTGTGTGGACTTCACAAATTGGGGGAGAACCAAGCCCTTTTCTTTCACAGCTGGGAAGCGGGGTAACCTGGGTGAGTTCTCAAGCCCAGCTCACCAACCACCTGGAAATAGACTCAAGGATGTTAGTTGAGGGGCCATGGTGGGAGTGAGACTGGCCCTTCAGTTTACGTGGGAGCTGGGTGAGGCCTGTGACTGCTGGCTTTCCCCCACTTCCCTGACAACCTGCATGACTCAGCAGAGGCAGCCATAATCCTCTTAGGAATATAACTCCATTGACCTGGGAACCTCACTCCGATCCCCCATGGCAGCTACAGCAAGACCCACCCAAACAGTCTAGCTCTGCCTCTACCTAGTGCTTCTTCACTACCTACCCTGGTAACTGAAGATAAAAGGGCATTTACTCTTAGGAGTTCCAGGGCACTGCCCACTGCCCATTCCTCCCCATACTACCACAGCTGATGCTGTCTTGAAAGTGCCACCTCCCCAGTAGGAGGCCAGCCAGCACAAAAATAGTGCATTAATCAACCAAAGCTAAGGACCCTCATGGAGTCCATTTCATACCCCTGCCACCTCCACTGGAGTAGATGCTGGTGTCTAAGACTGAGAGACCCACAGATGGTTCACGTCATAGGAATCTGTGCAGACAACCTCCAGCATCAGCCTGGAGCCTGGTAGATTTGCTGAGTAGCTAGAGAGATAGCAACTATGACAGCTCAGCTCTCAGGAAGCCACATCCCTAGGAAAAGGGGGAGAGTACTACATCAAAGAAACACCTTGTGGGACAAAAGAAACTGAACAACAGCCTTGAGCCCTAGCCCTTCCCTCTGACTGCCTACCCAAATTAGAAGGAACCAGAAAACCAACTCTGGTAATATGACAAAACAAAGTTCTTTAACATACCCCCCAAAAATACACTAGCTCTCCAGCAATGGATCCAAACCAAGAAGAAATCCCTGATCTGACAAATAGAATTCAGAAGATTAGTTATTAAGCCAATCAAGGACACACCACAGAAAGGTGAAGCCAAAGGTAAGGATTTTTTTTTAATGATGTAAGAAGTGAAGGGAGGAATATTCAGTGAAATAGCATAAATAAAAAAAAGAAACTTCAGGAAACAATGAATGCACTTACAGAAATGCAGGATGCTCTGGATAGTCTCAGCAATAGAATTGAACAAGCAGAAGAGCTTCAGAGCTCAAAGACATGGTTAATTAACATCAACAAAGACAAATAAGAAAATATGAACAAAGCCTCCAAGAAGTCTGAGATTATGTTAAATGACCAAACCTAATAATAATCAGCATTCTTGAAGAAGAGAAATCAAACAGTTTAGGGGATACATTTGAAGGAATATTTGAGGAAAACTTCCTAACCTTGCAAGAGAACTAGACATCCAAACACAAGAAGCTAGAAGAACACCTGGAAAATTCATCGCAAACAGATCATCACCTAGGCACATTGTTATCAGATTATCTGAAGTTAAGATGAAGGAAAGAATCTTAAGAGCTGTGAAGCAAAAACACCAGGTAACCTATAAAGGAAAACCTGTCAGATTAACAGCAGCTTTCTCAGCAGAAACCTTATAAGCTAGAAGGGATTGAGGTCCTATCTTCAGCCTCCTTAAACAAAACAGCCAGTAATTTTTGTACGCAGTGAAACTAAGCTTCATAAGTAAAGAATACAGTCTTTTTCAGGCAAATGCTGAGAGAGTTTGCCACTATCAAGCCATCATGACAAAAACTGCTAAAAGGAGCTCTAAATCTTGAAACAAACACTGGAAACACACCAAAATAGAACCTGCTTAAAGCATAAGTCTCATAGGACCTACAAAACAAAAATACAATAATATAAAAAAAAAAGTATATAGGCAACAAATAGCAGGATGAATGCAATGTTATCTCATATCTCAATACTAACATTGAATGTAAATGACCTAAATGCTTTACTTAAAAAATACAGAATTGCAGAATGGATAAGAATTCACCAACCAACTATCTGCTGCCTTCAAGAGACACACCTAACACATAAGGACTCACATAAACTTAAGGTAAAGGGATGGAAAGAGACATTCTATGCAAATGGAGACCAAAAGCGAGCAAGGGTAGCTATTCTTATATGAGACAAAACAAACTTTAAAGGAGCAGCAGTTAAAAGAGACAAAGAGGGTCATTATATAATGATAGAAGGCCTTGTCCAACAGGAAAATGTCACAATCCTAAATAAATATGCACCTAACTCTGGAGCTCACAAACTTATAAAACAATTACCAATAGACCTAAGAAATGAGATAGACAGCAACACAGTAATAGTAGGGGACTTCAGTACTTCACTGACAGCACTAGACAGGTCATCAAGACAGAAAGTCAACAAAGAAACTATGGATTTAAACTATACCCTGGAACAAATGGACTTAACAAATATTTACAGAATCTACTCAGCAACCGCAGAATATACATTCTATTCAACAGCGTATGAAACTTTCTTTGAGATAGACCATATGATAGGCCACAAAACAAACCTCAATAAATTCCAGAAAACTGAAATTATATCAAGTGCTTTCTTAGGTCACAGTGGAATAAAACTGGAAGTTAACTCCAAAAGGAAACTTCAAAACCATGAAAGTACATGGAAATTAAATAGCCTGCTCCTCTATGATCACTGGGTCAAAAATGAAATCAAGATGGAAATTAAAAAATTCTTCAAACTGAGCTACAATAATGACGCAACCTATCAAAACCTCTGGGATGGAACAGAGGTGGTGCTAAGAGGGTAGTTCATAGCCCTGAATATTAAAATATGCACTCTGAATGAAGAGACCCCCAGAGAGGCTTTGTGTGAGCAACGTGGCTGTTTATTCATCGGAGAGTGGATGGGCTGAGTCCAAAAAGAAAGTCAGTGGAGGGTAGTCGGATAGGACTTGGTTTTACAGGTTTGGGGTAGGCAGTGGAAAGTTTCAGAGGTTTACAGTTTAGGGCAGTTTTTGCAAGCTGGGAGGGGGTTGTAGGGTCTGGAGTCATGAGGTTGACCAAGGTTGGTTACAAAGTCCAATTGCCTTATCTATTGAGGTGGGAATAAGGAACAATAGAGAATGTCTCAAAATTAATTAGGTGCTGCAGGGGTTGATCATTCTTCCTCTTTTCATGGTCTTCCAGTTACTTCAGATTTTCTAATTCTGGGAGGCCATTCAAAGGTGTGCTTGTGGGTCACGGGGGTCGCCATGGCATCCATGGCACTGTCAGTCAGCCTAAAAGACCTTACATTTCTGTCTTTTTATATTAGTAATGTAAAGGAAAAAGAAATGAAGAGTGGAGGGCAGTGGAATATTAGGAAGACCAGCACAGAGGGGTGATGGGATGATGTTTCTCAGGGCTTCTTCAAGCGGGATTCGGGGCGGCGTGGAAACCTAACAATGGGAAATAATTTAGACTGCTGGGAGATCTCGGGGAAAAGGATGATATTGTGGGGCTGTTAGAAGGAGCATTTGTTGTACTGAGTGCTTTGTTATAGCTTGTATACGATTTTGTAGGAATTGAGAGATTAATCGGAAAACACAGGGTCCAAGTAAGAGAAGGAGAAAGATAGCTATCAGAGGACTAAGGATTGGAAGAAGCCATGGCACCCAGTTAGAGAGTGTCCAGCCAGTCCAGC
Organism: Alouatta palliata; assembly: GCA_004027835.1. NCBI lineage: Eukaryota > Metazoa > Chordata > Mammalia > Primates > Atelidae > Alouatta > Alouatta palliata. The sequence goes on from PVKV010035401.1 coordinate 12,906, forward strand.
CAGGTCCAGAATAACCGTTTGCCTGACTAGTGAGCTTTTGGGCTCTGTCTTTTAATCTATTGATGGCATCATATATGAGGCCAGACTGATTTACATAAAAACAACGATGTTCATTTAGGAATAGTCAAAGACCTCCTTTTTCAGCAGTCAGTAAATCAAGACCTCTGCCATTTTGAAGGACAGCTGCAGCAAGGGAATTTACTTGAGTTTGAAGAGGGAATAGTGATTGAGTTAGTTTTGCAGTGCTAGCAGAGAAACCATGAGAGAGGCTATAGAAGGTGATGATTGAAGTGATAAGATCTGCTGTGCCTGTGCCGAGTGCAGTAGTAATTTCTAACCCTACAAGTAAGGGGATTGGTGGAATGACCCACTTGTGTCATGTCGAGACCACAAGGAGAACAGGGAGGCTTTTGCCTCTGTTGGCAAACTGAATTTTGGGAGTAAGGAAAACTAGGGTACAAGTGCCTGTCCAGTTGGTAGGAAGGCACCAACTGATGTAAGAAGAAGAACCACAGAGGAAAAAATGTCCATGGCTTAGACAGAACTGGAAGTATAAACTAAAAAGGTGAGAAAGTATTCTGGGGGGGCTGGGGCTTTGGACCCAAATGCCAAGGGAACCAGCAAAAGCTGTGGCTGTTAAAGTTGTAGCAGGGTTTCATAGGGTAACTGTGGAGCGAGAGCTTTCATTTTCATGGTGTATGAGGTAGTATGTGGTATCTATAACCACTCACTTTTATTAACAAAACTAGGTACCAGCAGCCAGGTAGAGGGGTCTGGAGGAGAGTCTGATGAACAAGGGGAGAGCAGCCAAGGAGGGAGTGAGAGACAGGGCAAATGCCTACCTAGGCAAAACTTGAAGTTTATTTGCCAATCTTGTGTAGGGGAAAATTTGCAGGCCTGATGTGTAGGAAAAGGAAGGAGTCTGAGAAAGCCCTGAGGAGTAGTAGAGTGATAGATAGAACATTGAGATGTGATTGTTTTGAGGATGGACTTTCATGATGGAAAAAAGTGATTCTAAAAGATGGGCCAGGGGCTTGTAGTGTATGTGGAAAATGTTATGGAAGGATGAGAGGATAGAGTGAGCTTGTGAGGCAGGGAGGAGAAACTTCCCATAGTGTAAGAACCATTTGCCTTGTGTAGAAGGTGACTGGTAAAGTGAGTTTTCAGAGGAAGAATAGGTAGGGAAGATAGATGAGAAGAAAAACTGGCTTGTGGGGGAGATACTGGAGTGTACACTGCTTCTTTGGCTGTTTTGTCACCTAGGACATTTCCTGGGCAATAGAATCTGACGGTTTTTGGTGTCCTCTGCAGTGGATAACTCTGGCCTGGCTGGGAGGAGAGCAGCCTTAAGGAGGGCCTTTATTAAGGGGCATTGATAATAGAGGATCCCTGTGTGGTGAGAACCTCTTTCTGCCCATATGGCAGCATGGTGGTATAGGATGTAGAAGGCATATTTAGAGTCAGTATAGATATTTACGTGTAGTCCTTTGGCAAGAGTAAGAGCACGGGTTAAGGCAATCAGTTCAGCTTGCTGAGAAGTGGGTGGAAGAGGACAGTGTGGCTGCCTCGATAACAGACGAGTGGGATACAACAGCATAGCCAGCTGTGGCCAGTGCCAACCGACTGGGCTTGGAGGAACTACCATCAGTAAACTATGTGCGGTCTGGGTCTGGAATAGAAAAAAGAGAAATATGGGGAAATGGGGAGGATGCCATATGGATTAGGGAGATATAACCATGGGGTTCAGGCATTGTGATGAATATTAAGTGGGGGCTGCGTTGAAGTCAGGTCCAAGAGCAATGGTTACTGTGGGGCTTTCAATAAAGAGTGCATAAAGCTGGAAAAGGTGAGGGGCTGAAATTAAGTGTGTGAGGTGTGAAAAGGAAACTAAACTTTGGAGGTTGTGAGAGCTATAGAGGGTAAGTGGGAGCATAGCCTGTGATTCTGAGGGATTCTGAGTATCAGGGTGGCAGCTTTCGTCGCACTAGACATGAGGGCCAGCCTAGGACTGTGAGGTTAAGTTGTTGGGACAAAAAGACTACAGGCCATGGGATTGGCTCCTGTGTAAGTATTCTGACAGCACAGCCTTTTATTTCTGCTATGTAGAAAGAGAAGGGTTGAGAGGAGTTGGGGAGTGCTAAAGTAGGAGCAGTGCTAAGGCCTTTTTTAGAGAAGGGAAGGAAGAATGGGGGAAGGATTTTTGGTCTATTGGGTTAGATAGGGTTTTTTTTTTTTTTTTTTTTTTTTTTTTTTTTTTTTTTTTTTTTTTTTTTTTTTTTTTTTTTTTTTTTTTTTTTTTTTTTTAATAAGTTTATAAAGTGGTTTGATTAGAAGGGCAAAACCTGGTATCCAGAGGCAAAAGTATTATACAACACCTAGCAAGGAGAGAAGCTGCTGTTTAGTGGATGGGGTTGGGGTTTGGGAAATTAACTGGATACAGCTCGCAGGGAAAGCATGTATATGCTGGCAAAGGATTATAACAGAATAGTGAGTTGTGGAAGGGGATATGGAAGATAGGAGGGTATAGGGGTTTGGCACTGCAGGATGGATGGGAAATACAGTATGATTGATGAGGCGGAGGTCTTGGACTAGTCTGTAGAACTTGCCTGGTTTTTGGACGGGTAGGATAAGGGAATTGTAAGGGGAGTTTGTAGGAATTAAAGGCCATGTTGTAATAGATGGGTGAAAACAGGCTTTAGGCCTTTTAAAGCCTGTTGTGGGATGGGGTACTGGCACTGGGCAGGATAACGGTGGTTAAGTATTAAGGGGATGATGAGGGGTGAGTGACTTGTATCAGGGATGGGGAGGTGGTGTCCCGCACCTTAGGGTTAAGGTAGGGGGACATTAAGCAGAGCTATTGAGGGAGGTATGGGTTCAGGGAGGAGGGTGGCAATGAGGTGTGGCTGTAGCCCAGGAATAGTTAAGGAGGCAGACAATTTTGTTAGGATATCTTTGCCTAATGGGGGAACTGGACAAGTGGGGATGATTAGATGATTAGGAAAGTATGTGGAAAGGAGTGCTGGCCTAATTGACACCAAACTTAGAGAGTTTTGAGAGGCTCGGAGGCCTTGCTGTCAATTCCCACAACAGTTATGGAAGCCAAGGAGACAGGTCCTTGAAAAGAAGGTAGCGTGGAGTGGTACCCCACGTGTTGATTAAGAAGGGGATGAACTTGCCCTCCAACGTAAGGAGTTATCCGAAGCTTGGCATTGGTGACAGGAGGGTCATAAGGAGGTGGGTTGTGAGCAGAGGAGGAGGAGGGTGATTTGGGAGGGTGAGTGTTTAGGGCCTGGACTAGGGTCTGGTTCAGACAGATTCGGAGGAGCAAGGTTGGGAGTGTTGATGGACAAGGAGGATTCTGGGTCACTGGCAGAGGCAGGAGGGGCAGACAGAAGGGAGAGAAGAAAAATTTGGGATGGGTTACATTGGAAGCAGACATCAGGGAGGGATTAGAGTGTTAAAAAAAAAAAAAAATACCTGGACGTCAGGCACCTTAGACCATTTGCCCGTATGTTGACAAAAATTGTTTAGGTCTCACAGAATAGACAGGTTGAAAGTGCCATTTTCTGGCCATTTGGAACCATTGTCTAATTTTATTGAGGCCAGGCCATGTTACAGAAAAAAAGTTAGACATTTAGATTTAGATTGGGCAACAGTTGAAGAGGTTTTTAGGCTTTGTTAGGATGCAGGCTAGCAGCGAAGACAGGAATAGAGGGCAGAATATTGCCCCTGGCAAAGGAGGTAAGTTTTTTTTTTTTTTTTTTTTGATAAGTGTTTGTTT
>PVKV010035403.1:0-16679 GCA_004027835.1 Alouatta palliata
GTTCAAGCAATTCTCCTGCCTCAGCCTCCCGAGTAGCTGGGACTACAGGCACGTGCCACCATGCCCAGCTAATTTTTGTATTTTTAGTAGAGACGGGGTTTCACCACGTTGACCAGGATGGTCTCGATCTCTTGACCTCGTGATCCACCCGCCTCAGCCTCCCAAAGTGCTGGGATTACAGGCGTGAGCCACTGCGCCCAGCCGATGTGTTCTTTTCTCAGGAGCCTCATGACCTCCATCGTTGCTTCCCTGCTTGTGCTTATTTCTTTCCCTCCTTTCAATCCAGCTTTTGCTGCCCGCGCATGCACATGGCTCAAGATGGCCGCTCCACAATGGTGTCAGCCTTCAGTTCCAGATGAGCAGAGACTTGAGGAACATCCCCGAATCCCTAGTTTCATCGCCTGGGAGAAAGTCTGACTGTCTCACCTTGGCTCAAGGGACCTATCTGCCTTAGTCAGGCACGGTGGGAGGCATGTGGAAACCCTGTGTCACAAATATGGTTGCCAGGGGCCATGAGAGGTATAGTTCTTTTGAGAGCTGGATACCATAAATGGTGCCTCTGCAATTAGAATCTTAAAAATCTATCTGTGAACAAGGTATTTTGGGAAGGAGTGCTGAGTTTGAAGCTCTGGAACATCCTTCTGTAAGGATGTAAGGGATTCCTCTAAAAGCTTTTGTATTAGAAATAACTTGCCCAGACCGGTGGCTCATGCCTGTAATCCCAACACTTTGGGAGGCTGAGGTGGACAGATCACAAGATCAAGGATCCAAGACTGTCCTGGCCTACGACAACAATGGTGAAACAACGTCTCTACTAAAAATACAAAAATTAGCTGGGCGTGGTGGCGGGCATCTGTAGTCCCAGCTACTTGGGAGGCTGAGGGAGGAGAATCACTGGAACCCGGGAGGCTGAGGCTGCAAGGAGCCAAGATTGCGCCACTGCACTCCAGCCTGGCAATGGAGCCAGGCTCCATCTGAAAATAAATAAATAAATAAATAATCAATCAATCAATAAATCTATCTTAGCTCCTGAGGAGGGAAATTACTCCACAGTAATAATTTACAGAATACAGCCCTAGTGACAGTGAAACAAGTCTCTCCAGTGGGCAAGTCTTCAAGGTGTTTTTTTTGTCTATTTTGTGAATGACACTTGGAAACAAAGAAGGCAGGGGGGTGTGTGTGTTTAATTTGTAATGTCTTTTGCTCAATTTTGGGCCACTGGCCACTTCACTACAACCTTATCTGCTTCAGTGAAGTGGATAATCAGGGGATATCGATTTAATTCATTCACAGATCACTCTGCTGCACGCTGTGGTAGACCTGTCCGTGGACGGGGGGAATGGAAGTGCCAAGTGGTTATAAAACCACCTGAAGAACTAAGTTGGGAGTTGAGCGTAGTGTGCAGTGGTTGTCACCAACTCTTTCTCTTTTTCTGCTTAAAAAGCACACTTTTATACTCATTAGCCATTGTTTCTCTTTGGATTTTCTCCAATTTCTCTGTTAACTTAAAATGAAGCAGCTAGAACAACTGATCAAAACTATGCAGGACTTTAATAGGGGTTTTTAGGGCTAGAGAGATATTAGAAAGCACATCTCTCCAATGTCTCAATTATTCAGCAGTTGTTTTTATATTTGGAGAGATGATATCTTGAGCAGATCCTTGAGAAGGGATGGGTAAAATGTACTTTAACAGAGAAGGGGCGGCTGGATGCGGTGGCTCACGCCTGTAATCCCAGCCCTTTGGGAGGCCGAGGTGGGTGGATCATGAGGTCAGGAGTTTGAGACCAGTCTGTCCAACATGGTGAAACCCTGTCTCTATTAAAAATACAAAAAATTAGCCAGGCATCGTGGCGTGCACCTGTAATCTCAGCTACTCGGGAGGCTGAGGCAGGAGAATTGCTTGAACCCTGGAGGCAGAGGTTACAGTGAGCCGAGATTGTGCCATTGCACTCCAGCCTGGAAAAAAAAAGTGGAGAAGGAGCTACACTGGCTGGAGTTGTTCCATGAGTCAGGTAGACTGGACCGAGGGTCCGTAGGTTAATTCAGCAGCATCACCATTTTATTTGGGAATTTTAAATATAATTCTGACTGAAAATTGATAAACACCCTTATGCAAACCTGTCTCTGCATTAGGCTTTGGAGTGTCATGAATTATTTCCCTTTCTAACCTTTCTGCTTCAGCTCAAGCAAAATTGGTAAGTTTTTTCCTGATTCCTGAATCTGGCTGGAAAAACTTGTAATTTCATAAGTAACAAACAGCCTTGCATTTTATGACCCTATCCCAAGAGCACACCGTGTATGAAAGACTTCTCTGATGAAGCTTAAAGGTCAGGGTGGAGTTCTACCCAACCTATAATGAGCAGAGTTCAGGCACCCCTAGCATCTTGTGTACTTCACGATAAAGCCTGGAAGGCCGCTCATGTTTGGTTTGGCAAGGCCTCTGCTTTTGACCTAACTTTGCAACCCTAGGTAGATTAAATGACATTTTGATCCGTGCCCACTGAAGACCAAGGAGTTGCTTGCAGGTTAACGCTATGGAGAAGGTTATTAATTTTTTGTTATTAATTATGATTAATTAATTATTACGGCAACAGACTCGACAATTCCTAGCAACACTTTGTAGTTCACTAATATTGCTCTAAGAAACGGGCGTCGCTTTTCTCTAGTGTTTGTCAAATGCACATGTTCTGACAGTCATGATAGTTCAGATGTAGTTTGCTGGTTATCTGCCAGGGGTGCCCAGTGGGTAGCTGAATCCAGAGGCACTGGAATTGTAAATACAACAGACAAATCATTTTATGATGCCAGACTAAGGAGTTCAGCATTGGCAGATTGCCAGGAGCCGTTGATTTGGCTCAGATTCAGTGCTATGTGTCTGTTTGCCAAGCAAGATTAGTTGTCTTGGTTAATTATACATAGAATTTGTACCCCCTTTCTCTTGACTATTTCCATCTTAAACCAATATGACACTTACTTTAATTTTGCACCTTGTTTCGATATTGATTGTGGGTGAGTTTCTGTGCCTGTTTTTGGTGAGTCCGTAGTGACTACATGTTTTCCTGCCCTGGTCCCAACACAGCCCCAGCCTTACAGACCCTGGGTTTGCTGGTGTGTGATGCAGGCTTTCAGATCTTGCATTGGATTCATTCGGTACCTTGTTACTGAGCGTTCTTCATGGTCAGTACTGTGTCAATACCTCCTAATGAAATCAAGCCAATTTTTGATTGTTTAGAAGGTACAATGATCACCGATTCTCAGGTTCTGGAGTAAATGTGCCTATCTCATATTAAACATTGTTTTTTCTTTCCAAAATGAGGCCAAAATACTGTTGCCATACAAAAATAATTCTGGAATACAAAGAATCTAATAATATGATAGTAACCTTGATTCTTTGTCAGTGGGAAGAAGACAAAATGAAAAACTCAATGCCAGGTGTCAGTAACATCAATTTTTTTATTCTAATACGAGAACCTGAAGTTGTTTTGAAGTTGTCAGAACAAATATTCAGCCCACACCCTCCCTCCAGGTTCCCTCTCATTTCTGCTCATCTATCTGGTCAGACCTGAGGGACCCATCATTCGGAAGTCTTAATGCGCCCCACATGACTGCTGAGTTCTTTTTTGGGGCGGAGAAATGATTTCTTTCATGTTCATATTGTTTCGGGGGTTAAACTGAATGATTGGAGCGGAATAAACAAAACTTTTATTTATTTATTTTTGTAGAGATGGGGTTTCGCCATGTTGCCCAGGCTCGTCTCGAGGCCTCTAAAGTACTGAGACTACAGATGTGAGTGGTCAGGGCAATAAAACCCCTTTTAAACACAAAATATTGAAGAAAGACTCAGGCAGGAACATTCAGTATTGTTAGTGAAGGACCTATTGTGCTTTTTTTGTTTAGTTTTGCTTTTTAGGTTCACTACAGAACCTCAAGTCTTGTCTTTTTTTTTTGGAAAAATACCCTGAATTTTCTTCCTTTTCTTAGTAGAAAAATCCTTGAGGGGGGAAGTTTTTTTAAAGTAACTTACTGTAACCATAAATCACTTGCCTTTGGTTCTCATTCTCCCTGTAATCTATTTTATGTACTTTTGCTGGAGTGTAGTAATCCCGAACCCAATTCTAATCATGTAGTCGCCGTGCTTAAATAAAAACAAAAAATCAAAATATCCAACCATGCTCTCTCTTCATTGTCTACCATACAACGCTATAAACACTGTAAACTTAGCCAGCTTTGAAGGCCCTCCGTATCTGACCACATCTGACCTTTCTACACTTCATAATTTCCCACCGCTGCCTTCCTTTCTTCCCAGTCCCTGAAATGCTGGAAAGTGACTTGTCAGGCATAATGAGCTTCCCCATTGTCTTCCACTCATCAGAATCCATCTCTCCCGCCTTCTAGTGCCGGTTTCCGGAAGTCTTCCCCCGGCTCCCCAGAACTCTGTGGTGGCTCAAACCAGGCTGCCCCAGTACATTAATTTATTGGGCTGTTTTTGCTGCCCACTGTGTGCTTAGAAATTCCTTGAATGCAGAGACTGTTAAGCTTATACTTTTAGTGCCTGGAACAGTCTCTTACACTTCATAGGTGCTTATTGGCCTAATTTCATCTTCAAAAGGAACTTTGATTTCAATGGATATTTGGGTGTTAAAAAAACCTAAAATATTTTTGTTGGGGGGAGGGGAATGAAGGGGGAAGATGGGTGGCTACAGCTTGGTCTCTAATTTGATGCCTAAGTATTTAAATATTTTATTAGAGTGACGTGATATGTGAGACCATCTCAAAGGAGGACCTTAGCTTTGTAAGTTTTTTTTTTTCTTGGTTTCAAAATTCTAGGGTTCACTCTGCAAATACCTGAATCACACCTGGATCCTAGCAGCTCATACATACAGGTCTGGATCAGAGAGAAGCCAGGGCCATTTGGTTCTCATTCTCCCTGTAATCTATTTTATGTACTTTTGCTAGAGTGTAATAGTCCCAGTTCTAATCATGTAGTCTCTGTGCTTAAATAAAAACAAAAAATCAAAAACCCTAGGGCCCCAGGTTCTGGTCCTAGCTCAGCCCCTGCTAAGTTCCATGGTCCTTAATTTCCACTTCTTTACGGATGAGTTAGATATTTGTTTCAGTTTTGAACTTCAATTTGGTCAGTACCTACCACTTGACAGTAGGATGGACACTTCACATTTTATTTCATCTTCCTATGATCTTGGGTAAGTCAGTTCTCGGAGCTGACCTTCGTCATCTATAACATAGGCACAATAATACTGTATATCTACCTTTAGGATAAGGAATTAAAGTCGAGACTGCATTTCCATGTGAGAAGGAAAATAGTTGTTTTCAGTGCCTCTTATTTAATTCCTGGAGAGAGTAGACCTGAACCAACAGTCAAACCCCGGCACTGATATGACAGTAATCCTCAGAGGCAGAGCCCAATACAAAACAGCAATGCTAGAAAGTTACGATTGGAACGTTTCCTGCCAGCTTCAGGAATGACACTGCAAAGCTGGTGCCAGAAACTGCTGTAGTAATTCTGCTCATTACTGCTCTACCCATCCACTTTCTGTTCCCCAAATTAACTAGTGCAGTTGACTAATTCCTCTTTACCTTTATCACTTAGGGTGAGGCATTGCACAAAAACCCTTGACTTTGCCTTATAATGGCTGTGCTTCTCTGTGGTCCCTGGATAAGAAGCATCACCGTTATCTGGGAACGTGCTGTAAATGCAAAATCTTCAGTTTCTCCCCAAACCTCCTGAGTTAGAAACTTACAGGTTCTCCAGGTGATCGCACACATGCTAAAGTTTGAGAACTACTGAGTAAAGTTAGTGCATTAAGAGGAAACTCTAGGGATGGTGGCGTGTCTTCCTACAGTTTCCCTGCTAACAAGAAAGTCAGATGTCAGTTGATCAGACTTTAATTATTTATTGCTAAAACAAACAAACAAAAAAACAACAACTAGATTTTTAGTTCATTTGGGAAATCTTTGAGAAAAATCAACATGTTAAAACACACACGTTTATAACCTCTCTATTATTTGTACCAACAAATTAAATTTTCCAGAACTAGAATTGAAGCAAATTTTGGAACCAATTCCCTCCTGTTATGGTGAATGGAGGTGAATGTCTGGCCTTTGGCAAGACAACTGCATTTGAGGCCCATGTGGGCCCTGCGGGGGCTACGGAGATTTTATGGTGGGCTTGAGGTTGGCCCTGCGCTGGGAGTAACCAAAGCAAAAGATAAGACAACTTGAACAACTAGGGTCAATTTCGTTGGCCTCTTGTCTTTTTAAAATTCCCCCTTTGGATCTGTGAGTTCACAGACTGACTACTAAGCAAACTCTTTTTTAAAATATTCTTGCAATTTTTTGTATTTTATGATTTTTCTATCACGCTGGAAGGTTGATAGGCAAGGATGAGGTAGGTGGAGTCAAATATTTCAAGTAGAACCAAAGATCTTAGTACCTTCAAAAATGAGGTGGGGGTGAATTCGTTAATGTCAGCCATTAGATAAACTGCCTTGGTAAAGCATGACGTTAAGACCTCACACTCTTCAGCCAGACTAACTAGGTTCAAAAAGGCAAGTTACCCAAGCTCCCATTCCTGCATTTCCTCATCTGTAAAATGGAGATAATGTTCCTACCTCACAGGATTGTAGGAAGAGTGAAGAAGGTCAGATTTGTGAAGCTCACAGAACAGTGTCACGCACACAGCACTATACAAATGTTTGTTTAGTAAATAAATACAGCTACTGAATTTCATGAGTTGGGATCTGCGCTGACTTGCTGTGTGTCATTTCTTTCATTCAGCAGATCTGTTGTTCCACGTGCTGAAATGCAAATGTAGGTTTCTCCTGTTTTAAGATGATTGCTTCAAGGCATTTTTCATGACATGTTTTGATTGGTAACAACATTTTTTCATACATTATCCGTTCATAGAGTCTTGTCTTACCAATTGTTTTGCATTATCATGGATTCTTTTAAGTATTTTAGGATTAAGTTCAGATGAAAATTTGAAGAGAGCCATATTCCATCATGAGATGGGCCTACAGTCACAAGTGTACCTTGTCTCTGTTATGCGCAAAGCCTTTAGAGAGCCATAGGTGATGTTTTATTGTTCTGATAAGGCTGTTTTCATATCGAAGGAAGTTGAATATTATGTTTCTCTATAGATACACCTGTGATAACTTCTAGGTCCATAGGGTAACTTCTAGGGTTAATGACTTCTACCGAGGACTTGTGAGCGGTGTGACTCAGGGCACACACTGCTGCTCACCTTCCCAGTAACCAGGAAATTAAACAAGATATGTGCAGAATGCCACCCGGCTACAAGAGTTCTCAGGAAACAGCAGCTGTTAATGTTTGGGGAAAGGCATCAGAAAGGAAATGGTTAAATGCTTCTTGATGTCCTGATCCCTGGGCTGGACTGACTTGCTGATTTTATAATTGTGAGGAAGCCCTGTTGAAAACATTTCTCTGGTGACTGGGGTAGTGATGGGGGAGGGGGATGGTTCCCAGTGTCAGTTCCCAGCTCAGGCTGCCTGGCGGTGTGCTCGGGTGTGGGCTGGCTGCCACCCTCACGCAGCGCACGTAGCCCTGTCACTCAGCCATCACCCTGCTGGCTTAGAGCCAGTCCTCCACGGGAAGGGCGGCCTGCCCAAACTCAAACACCCTGTATGAATATGGCCATGTTGCCGGGCCCGTTTACTGTGCCTAATTGCATGGGATCTGGCTGAATCCCCTCCAAGGAGAAGAATTAACCACAATGCAGAAAGGAATGACAATAGTCTCAGAAATTCCTGGCCTCTGAGCCTTTCAGTGGCTTCCTGGGGGAGGGCGATTCACTCAGAAGGTTGTGCGTGAAGTGCGGGTCTCCTGGAGTAGAATCTTGATCCAGCACAGTTCGACTTTAGAGGCCTTTGAACCCCCTGGGATTCTGTGCAGACGTCTGTGTGCGTGCATATTTCTTACATCATTTTAAAGCAGGAATCTCAAAGGGCTATTGTGCGGGGTAGAACTATCATCACTGACCCAGGAGATCGATGCTTCCAGAGTCTGGGTAGTTGATGGTCCTGAAGCTAGGACCAAGTTCATCTGAGGACAGGTTTTAAAGTGAAGATGGTAAATTCTCTGCTACTCAGGCACAGTGCTCTCACCTGACCAGGAGAGTGTGGGCAGACCCACTTTTCATTAAAGCAACCGAGAGTTGGTTATGACTTCTTACTTTTTATTTTCAGAAGCTCTGAAGTTTCCACAATATTAGAAAATTCAGGTGTAGGTGCATGATGACCATTGCTCTACCTTGGGAGGTGAGGTGATGTGTAGCAGTGTTCTGGGTAAGTAGGTTCTGCGAGAGGAATTATTTTTAGTGTGGTTTTAGGGCAAAAGACGAAGGCAGAAGTAGTATGCATTGTGGAAACAGAGTAGTAAAAAACATTTTCATGAATAATTCTGGGTTTATTGAAAGGATTACCTACCCGACAGGTATTTGTCTGGTATTCTGAATCTTCCAAATGGTCCGGTGCGATGCTGAAGCTTTGGGTAGGCGAACATGGTGGCTGGACGTGTTTCCAGCTTGTGTGACATACGGCCCACCAAAAGTGTATTTTCTCTTTCCCCCTCATTTTGTTACATCAGTCTCTAACTAGAGGCACTAGAAGGCAGGAAACAGAATAGGGAGTAGCTAGGCTTGCTCTTAACCAACAACACGGATAACCAGCGAGATGCCAAGGTAACTGATGGCAGATTACACAAAATTTCCTCCTGTTCTAAGAGCTTATGTTATCTACAGCTGTTTTCTTCATGCTTGTCTAGGTGAAGTTTGAATGGATAAAAATTCTAAGGCACTTTTAATGCTTAGAAGTTAGCGCTGCTGCCTCATCACATGGAGACCTTTTTGTTCCTTCTGTATAAAGGAGAAGACCAGCTGGCGGCAAGTGTGAACTTTGTGTCAGTGACATTGTCTTAAAATTTGGAGAAAGCTTTGCGTAGTTGCCATAGTCTTGTAAAGAGGCCCTGTGAACATTGTTCGGTAGGAATTGAATTTACTTGACAACAATAGATCCCACAAAATTTCCTTGAAGATCACATATCCCTGAACAAGGGAGATGATAGAAGGCTAAAGTGGTAATTCCAGTTTGCTTTTCACATCCTCCAGATTTAAGTTGCAAATGATTTTTTGAGTTCTTTTCTCTCACTCCTTGTCAGAGCCAAGTGGAAAATAATGGAATTGGACATTTCGGCTTAATTTGTCTTTAGATTTTTTTTTTTTTAAATAAAACTTGTAAAGAGCATGTCTCAGGTTTTTTTCTCACTCCTTCCTTCAATAGCTTGCATATAGGAGTTTGCATACCTAAAGGTTTTTTTGGTTTTTCTTTCTTTTTAAATAGGAGAATTTCGGTTTTTAGAGCTGCTGCTAGCACATGTAGTGCCTTTGTTGTGGTTACTAATCCCCTTTCCCCTCCCTCGGATGAATCACCAAATGGGGCCCCTACTTCAGCAGGGTGCCTTGATGAAGGCGGGACCTAAGTATGTGATCATGAGGGTGCCCCACTCACTGGCCACAGTCAAGGTGTGCGTTAAAATATGTGCGGAACATAAACCACCGGAAAAATAGCCCTGGAAGTGTAGCCTTCAGCTCCTCTATCCACAGCTGACTAAAAACATTGGCAAGTTTGTCACCTAGGCTGTTGTTACCCGAATATAAATGAGACCCATTTCTGGCCAGAAAACTTCAGCTATCGCATTCTACATTGTGATGAGTTGCTCGACTGTTTTTTCAAGCAGAAGAAGGTACATGGTCTCATGTATTTCTTCTCAACTCTTTTTTTTCTCCCCGCTTTTTTTTTCTGAGTAGCTTAATATTTGACCTTCTGAATTTTTTTTAAATTTTATTTTATTATTACTTTTAGAGACGCAGTCTCTCTCTGTCGCCTAGGCTGGAGTGCAGTGGCACCATCCCGGTCCACTGCAACCTCCACCTCCCAGGTTCAAGTGATTCTCCTGCCTCAGTCTCCTGAGTAGCTGGGATTACAGGTGTGTGCCACCACACCCAGCTAATTTTTTGTTTTTAGTAGAGATGGGGTTTCACCATGTTAATCAGGCTGGTCTCGAACTCCTGACCTTGTGATGCTCTGGCCTCGGCCTCCCAGAGTGCTGGGATTACGGGCGTGAGCCACTGCGCCCGGCCCCCAGCTCTTTACACCTCGAGTTGTCTGAGTCATTGTGCCTTATGGTGGAGAAGGGAAGGATCCTGGGTCTCTGTGGCTCCACACTGGGTGGACATGGGGAAAGGACTTGATGGAGGGAGGTGTGAGGATGCAATTAGAATGTGGATGGCATTAAGGATGAGGCACTGTTTTTGGACAGGATGTGTTTGAGTCTGGTGGAAAGAAATGGGGAAGGTGCCCATTCAGGAGCTGTCTCAAAGTAGCTTTACTTCTTGGAAGGCCTCATACAGTGATCTTAAAATATAGCCTGATATAGGTATGTATGTGTGTGTGTGTGTGTGTGTATTTATTTGTAGCCCTGATTAAAAAGTTGGGATCAACAATATTTAGGAAACTTTACATAAAAATCTGACTGCCTGCTACTCTCATAAAATCTGAAGATTTGCTCTCATTGAACATAACAGCAAGTTCCCCCAGTGTGGGTGGCATAACACACACATGACTCATGTATCCCTGATTGGCTTCAATCATTTGTTACTGGCAAATGTCAAAAGCTATTTCAGTTTGCCAGTCCCAGATTCAAAACTACAAACACTGAAGTAAAATTAGACCTCTGAAGAAGAGACATTCTGCAGCTCCAGTCGGAAGACAAACATGCCACATCATCTTTAAAAATAGCTAACATTGGCCAGGTGTGGTGGCTCATACCTGTAATCCCAGCACTTTGGGAGGCCAAGGTGGGCAGATCACCTGAGGTTGGGTGTTCGAGACCAGCCTGACCAACATGAAGAAACCCCATCTCTACTCAAAATACAAAATTAGCTGGGCGTGGAGGCACGTGACTGTAATCCCAGTTACTCGGGAGGCTGAGGCAGGAGAATCGCTTGAACCTGGGAAGCAGAGGTTGCGGTGAGCCAAGACTGTGCCATTGCACTCCAGCCTGTGCAACAAGAGTGAAACTCTGTCTCAAAAAAAAAACAAAAAACAAAAAACAAAAAGCTAACATTTATTAAGCATTTAGTGTGTGCCTGGCTGTGCACTAAGCATTTTGCGTGGATTATCTCCTTCAGTCTTCATAAACCCATTTTACAGATGAACAAAAAGTTAAATGCAGATTATCTGATACTTAGGTTGCATTTTATTCAAAGTACGCTTTGCTCAAGACCATGCTTAATTCAAAATGAATCCTTACAAAGGTTGGCTGGTATTTCTCCTTAGCAGCAAGAGGGGATCTGGCATTTGTGGGTAGATCAGAGTACTAGTTTAAAGCTCCTGCAACCAAATAGTTTTGAAATCATGCTCTTCTCGACAAATCCTAAACAATGGATTTTCATTTATTGCAAATAAAATGAGATACAATTAATATTTGAATTTACTGAGTTAAATCTTGCATAAAATGCCATTTTATTATAACTTGGTCAAGACTGAGTCATACTAGCGAATCTGTCTCCAAAATCTTGAGCAATGTAAAATACATTTGTATGAAAATACACGTGGTAACCGTTAGTAGAGAAGTGGTAAGCCTAACCACAGGGTGGTTGTACCCCTTCCTCACCTGTGAGTCTGAAAAAATGATCATCGTTGCTGAGAGGATGGTGGAGGTTGCTGATGCCAAGTTTTTAAAATCGTTTTTACATGCAGTCAAGCTGCGGTTGATGGCATGCAAGGGCATTCTGTTTAGGCATTGGAATGAAAATCCTGGACTTTTATTTTTCAGCTTTACCTTTAGACTTGATGAGATAGGTTTTTTTAAATGAAGTCAGCTTACCAGTAACTTTTGTTTTTTTTTTTTTTTGGAGACAGAGTCTTGCTCTATCGCCAGGTTGGAGTTTAGTGGCGCGATCTCGGCTCACTGCAACCTCCATCTCCCGGGTTCAAGCAATTCCGCTGCCTCAGTCTCCTGAGTAGCTGGGACTACAGGCACGTGCCACCACGCTCTGCTGTTTTTTTCTATTTTAGTACAGACGAGGTTTTCACCATGGCCAGGATAGTCTCTATCTCCTGACCTTGTGATCCGCCCGCCTCGGCCTCCAAAAGTGCTGGGATTACAGGCGTGCGCCACCACGTCCGGCCACCAGTAACTCTTAACAGAACCATTGTCTTCTTTTTCACTGAGGCATATGGGGAGCACATTTTTATATTGGGTTTGAACTGCTATGGTTCTATATATCTGTGTGTATCTTTAAAGAATACATACACATTTCTTTTTCTTGAGATGGAGTCTCTGTCACCAGGCTGGAGTGCAATGGCGGGATCCTGGCTCACCACAACTTACGCCTCCTGGGTTCAAGCGGTTCTCCTGTCTCAGCCTCCCGAGTAGTTGGAACTACAGGTGCACGCCACCACACCTGGCTAATTTTTGTATTGTTAGTAGGGATGGGGTTTCCCCATGTTGGCCAGGATGGTCTTGATCTCTCAACCTTGTGATTCACTTGCTTCAGCCTCCCAAAGTGCTGGGACTACAAGTGTGAGCCACCGTGCCCGGCCTACATTTCTTATGTGAACATGGCTGCATATGTGTCTAGAACACATACTCTGGTGTAGCACCAGCCTGGGACTGCCTGATTCACCTCTCCACTAATTTCCTATTGCTACAGAACAAAGGAGAGGCCTCTGGGAATGGGGATGGTGTGGGGTGGCATGGGTACACTATATAATGTCAGTAGAGGGAATGGTGAACATGTAAGTGAACACGTGGATTTATCTGCATATCCAAGAATAGACCATAGGACTATACTGTGTGTGCTGTTGTCGATGACACTAATGTGTTGTTAAACTTCCATAAATTTCAAATATTAATCCATTCAGGAAGTTCTAATAAATAAAAAGCCTGTACTCAAGAAGGCATCCTCTCAATGTGTGTCAGTTTATTGCTTGGCATGTTTGTTACATGATCATTAAGTTACTGTGGCCCATTCTTTTAACAGTAAAGCTTTGAAGGTTTCTCCTCTGTTAAACACACTAAATCCCTTCCCTGGCTTGATGAGGTTTAGATAGCAACTCAGTTGGACTGATGTGCTTCCGGAGTTTGTGACCCCGTGCACGAATTGGCACAGAAGTGAATGGCTAGTTATTGAAGTCATGCTTGCATCTCGTGCATCCTTAGCCTCATG
This sequence comes from Alouatta palliata, assembly GCA_004027835.1. NCBI lineage: Eukaryota > Metazoa > Chordata > Mammalia > Primates > Atelidae > Alouatta > Alouatta palliata. Next base: position 13,268 of record PVKV010035403.1, read on the forward strand.
GTTTTAGACCCTGTCAAAGAAGAGCAGACAGTTGGGAATGTGCCCAAGCAAAGACCCACTCATCCAGAAAACACACTGATAAAATTGGCCGAATGTAGCCTCAACTGGCCCACTGCTCGAAAATGACTTCCTTCCATTGTTTCCAACTTGATGCATGTGGTTTCTGGAACCAGGAGAGAGGGTGCGTATTCACTCTGGCCAGAAAAATTATCTCTGTTCCTCCCCTTAAGCAGTCAGACACTTTGCTGACATGTAGGGGTTTTGTCCTAATAGTAAGTCCTCTGGAATTTGGCTCTTTGTCCCTGTGTGTTTTATAGATGCAGCTCTTAGAAGAGGATGTACTTTTGTGAGTTTGTATCCATCTTTTTGTCAATATTTTAGTCTGAGCTGAGTTCTGAGGCAGAGAAACCTCCTTAATGACCTGAAGAACTGGGTTGCTTTTTCAAGGGTTGCTGCTTCGATTCAAGTCTTAGATCTTCCTGGACCTTTGACAGCTGTGTAACCCAATCCCCTCTTTATAGGAAATAGCCTGGGATCCCAGTTAGTTGCAGAGTGAACTATGGTGGGCATCAAGACCACTGACTGACCTTTTCCTTAGAGAAGAGCTGTTTAAGCATGTAAGATTATAGCATTGACGGCGTACTTTTTCTTTTCAGACACACACAGTAGGGGGAGCCTGAGATAGTAGGGAATCCAGCCTGTCATTGTTTGTGGCTTAAGCGACTTTCATTATTGGCTCAGTGGTGGCTCTTAGAATCCTCATAGCTGCTTCCAGGGGTACCCACCTGGAAGTCATTATGGGTGACTTTATTTAGCTCTTTTTCTCTTGCTAGACCCATCAGTTTTGTTTGCTACCAATCACTCTTCCTCAAGCCATGCTTTGCTTAGTGGTACCATCATTTGTTGAATCTTTACTGCCAACGTTGCTTCACAGTTTCACCTTCTAACAACCTGACTTAAGCTCTAAGGATGACATCACATTGACCTTTTGATGTTCAAAGGCAGGATATGGGGATTGTTTGCTGCATGAGGATATAAAGTTGAGATGGATGGTGATTTAAGCTTTAAAATCATTGTAAAGTCAAGTTACCATTCAGCCTTATTATTGATCTGGTATGCAAGGTGTGTGATGCCTAGTTTCATGTTTTCATGCTACTATTGGAGTGACTCAGCAGCCGCGTTGAAGTTGATTCATTGAACCACTAGCCTGTTAGTTTGGGGCTCTACTCAAATGGTCATTTTACCAACAAAGCAACACTGCCACTTACCAGGAAATAAATGGCCTGGATCCTTACATGTATGTTAGAAGATAGGTCTTTTTAAATGACAGAAATAGCTGTTGATCTAGGTAAAATGTGAACTTAATCTTTAGAGTAAAAACCATTCACTATTTCATTGATTTATTTTTTTAATTAAAAAAAAATTTTTTTTTATTTTTTGAGACGGAGTTTCACTCTTGTTGCCCAGGCTGGAGTGTAATGGCACGATCTTGGCTCACTGCAACCTCCACCTCCTGGGTTCAAGCAGTTCTCCTGCCTCAGCCTCCCAAGTATCTGAAATTACAGGCATGCCCCACCACGCCTGGCTAATTTTGTATTTTTAGTAGAGATGGGGTTTCTCCATGTTGGTCAGGCTGGTTTCGAACTTCTGACCTCAAGTGATCTACCCACCGCAGCCTCCCAAAGTGCTGGGATTACAGGTGTGAGCCACTGCGCCTGGCTTCATTGATTTACTTATCACATTTTATTTGTATTTAGTTGTTGATTTATTTATTTAGAGACGAGTCTCGCTGTCTCCAGGCTGGAGTTCAGTGGCACCATCTCGGCTCACTGCAACTTCTGCCTCCCGGGTTCAAGCAATTCTCCTGCCTCACCCTCCCAAGTAGCTGGGACTATAGCTGTGCACCACCATGCCCAGCTAATTTTTGTATTTTTAGTAGAGACTATGTTGACCAGTATGGTCTCAATCTCTTGACCTTGTGATCCACCCGCCTCAGCCTCCCAAAGTGCTGGGATTACAGGCGTGAACCACCTCGCCCGGCCATTATTTATCACATTTTAAATGGACACCTTCTATATGTTAGGTAGCACTTAGACAAAGAAACAGTATTTGAGATTGTCACCTGATCTGATAATTATCAGGAAGAAGATACACATTAAGAAACACATGTTAAGATACATGCATGGCTTTTTCCCGGAAAGGAATCTCCCTGTGTTTTCTATGCTAACAAGTTAGGGTGTGGCTTCCTATTGACTTTTCTCCCTTCCTTCTATCCTAAGCATTTTATTGAGTAAGCCTGACCTTTTCCTCCTTTGGTGATTGGTTTTGTCACTTCGTATCTGCAAGTATCTTTAGCCATTGTTCTGAAACAGTGTAAGTAATATGCAGGACACTTGCTAAACAGTCGTAATCCCTGAACTCCACACCTAGTGACTCTGATTGTGTGGGTCTAACATGAGAAACTAGAAACTGCTTTTCCAAAAAAGAGGATCTAAGAAAGGCAGGGCATACAAATAGGTTACGCAAATAGGGCATGTAGATAGGTTACTTTAAGAAAGACTGTCTAAAATATTCTAGAACTATGGGAGTATTGTTGAACCACTTTCCACTGGGAGAGCCATAGGTGTGACCTGGCCACTAGTCGTATACAAGGAAGAGTCCCAATTTATGTACCATACATGTAATTAAGAAGCCGGAAGCCACTTATAAATGTCACATAGCACCCAAGGAGACTGTGTTACTTGTCTGCTCACCAGTGGGAGGAGACGATTGTTTCAGCTTTGTTAACCAGCTTACTTGGGATTTCTCCATAGGCAATGGTGGCTTGCTATCCAGGAAATGGAACAGGTTATGTTCGCCACGTGGACAACCCCAACGGCGATGGTCGCTGTATCACCTGCATCTACTATCTGAACAAGAATTGGGATGCCAAGGTACTTTTAAATAATGGGAGCAGAGTGTGGGGTTAGAAACTGTAGGAAAATGAGTTCAGGTAAGTTAGAGGAGAGTTTGTATTGAGTTCATAGTTGCCGTCTCTCCCACTGATGAATCATTTCTATTTCCATTTCATAACCTCCTGCAACAATGGAATTAGTACTGAAGTTGTTAAGATGAAAACAATGGGCCGGGCGCGGTGGCTCACGCCTGTAATCCCAGCACTTTGAGAGGCCGAGGCGGGTGGATCACGAGGTCAAGAGATCGAGACCATCCTGTTCAACATGGTGAAACCCCGTCTCTACTAAAAAATACAAAAATTAGCTGGGCATGGTGGTGCGTGCCTGTAGTCCCAGCTACTCGGGAGGCTGAGGCAGGAGAATTGCTTGAACCCAGGAGGCGGAGGTTGTGGTGAGCCGAGATCGCGCCATTGCACTCCAGCCTGGGTAACAAGAGCGAAACTCCGTCTCAAAAAAAA
>PVKV010035404.1:0-16673 GCA_004027835.1 Alouatta palliata
TGAGAGATCTAGGAGGACTTCTAATGTACACTTCAAGAGTACAGGTGACATCCCTGTCTAGAACACACCGCACATCTGTATCTGTAGTACATGAGCCTGCTTCCTGAACATAACAGCCAGAGCCAAGGGCAGATACTGACTAAGTTGGGTCTCTAAGGATCTTTCCCATGGGAACAGAGTGGCCCAGGGAATGGAAGTCGCGGTCACTGAAGCTGAGTCACATTAAGCACACCAGGGTAGGAAAAACACCACATTCACCCATTGCTACGGTTCACCCCATCTGTCTTGACTCTTTCTCTTCCTGTTAAAAATTATCTAAACTTTTATCAAAAGAACATAAAACACAAGGAACATTTACTTGGAGGATGTGACTTCACAGGCAAGAAAGCTGAAATCAGAAACCAAGACTCTCACCCAAATCCACTAACTCCTCTGATCTACTGCTGGCCTATAAAAACAGACTAGTACCATGCAATGAACATTAGTTGTTTTGCCACCAAATAGCCATTCCCTTACCAGGTAATAAAAGCCCACAATTTCCCTTGGAGAATTCACCTCTCCCCAACTCTTAGTCCATGTGGTTCCTTAAGAGCTAACTCCTCCAGGGATGCAGGGTGGCATGTGACACTAACTGTCCAATCTGAGCCTCACAGCCTTCAGCACAGGGATTGGCTCGGGGTAGGACATATGACCCTGTAAGAGCCAAGGAGACACTATGAGACTTGCTGAGGCTTCTGGGAAAGAAACTGATGCTCCTTCCAGCTGAATCTAAATTCTGAGAAGCTAAGAAGGGTTGAATGTACTGCAGCCATTTTTCTTACAGTGTCAGCAACTGAAGTCTATACAGGAAAAAGCAGAGCTGATTCACAGGGAGAAACTCAGTCCTGATGACATCACCTGACCCTGAATCTAGCTCTGGCTAGCGGTGCCTGGACTTCAAAGTTAGGTAAGCGAAGACATTTTTTTCTAGCTTAAGTCAGTTTAGGTTGATATTTCAGGCAGTTGGAACCAAGACAGTCTTAATTTAGATAGATAGATAATCTGATCAGTACCAAATAAGCTGATAATTGTCTTGTAAAACAGTATATATGTGATTATTAATAAGAATGATCATGTTATTTATTACTAATAAGAGTAAGTGTAAAGAGAAAAAATAAGTGAGCATGGGAGACAAATGGCTTAGTGTGATACATGAGTCTTCTGTGTCTTAAAAATATAAGCCTAGCTTTCCATGCTGACAGTGCTTACGCAAACGTGGTAAACATTCCTAAAACCCGCTGGACTTTCTGTAAGAAGTGTGGCAAGCACCAACCCCGCAAAGTGACACAGTACAAGAAGGGCAAGGATTCTCTGTATGCCCAGGGAAAGCAGCGTTATGACAGGAAGTATAGTGGCAATGGTGGGCAAGCTAAGCCGATTTTCCAGAAAAAAGGCTAAAACTACAAAGAAGATTGTGCTAAGGCTTGAGTGCACTGAGCCCGACTGCAGATCTAAGAGAATGCTGGCTATTAAAAGATGCAAGCAAGTTCTCAGGAGGCTGAGGCAGGAGAATCGCTTGAACTCTGGAGGCACAGGTTGCAGTGAGCCCAGATTGCACCACTGCACTCCAGCCTGGACGACAGAGCGAGACGGTCTCAAAAAAAAAAAAAAAAGTATGTAAGATTATATGTACATAATCTAATTTAATCTGCACAACGACCCTATAAAGTAGATATTAGATTGTTATCATGATTATCATTCCCATTCACAGATGAGGAAACTGAAGCACAGAGTCATTTACATCACTATCTGTCATGAAGTAACTGTCCATCTAGTAACATCAAATAGAAATAACTGAAATAACTGTTAACAGTAACAGAATTCGGTAAGGTCAAACATAAAATCAACATATAAAAATAGTTTTCCCATATACTAAAAAGACATGATCCCATTCTTAATAGCATTAAAATCCATAAAAAACAAAGAAATAAGCCTAACAGAACAATATGTAAGGCCTACAGAAAGAAAAGTAAACATTTTATTTTAGACACAGAACCTGGCCATAAAGAGTCTGGCCAGGTGCAGTGGCTCACCTGTAATCCCAGTACTTGGGAGGTCAAGGTGAGAAGACTGCTTGACACCAGGAGTTTTAGATCAGCCCGGGCAACAGAGCAAGACCTCCACTCTATTTATATTAAAAAATAACAACAACAACAAAAAGAACCTCAGAGAGAAAAAAAAAATCAAACTCTGAAAGACCTAACGTAAAGATGTCATGTTTCCAAACTAATGCATACATTCAACGCAATCTGAATCCAAATCCCAACATGACTTAAAGAAAGCTGATAAACAAATTCTAAAATTCATATGGACAAAGTAAATGAGCAGGAATATTACCCTCACAAATATATACAAATTTACATATGAGTGGAATTACCCTATCAGATAAAGTTACGGTAATTAGTATGTAAAGAATATGTTGCAGCATTTAAAGCTTTAGTAATTCGAACAGTGTGTACTGATGCAAGAACTGACAATGGATCAATGAAACAAAACACACTAACAAACATATATATGGATTAAGTTCACAATAAAAGTGGCATTTCTAGTAATATAAAAAGAACAGTCTACTCAACATATTGTTTAGGAAACAACTCGTTATCCAAGAGCGGGTGGGGGAGAATAAAGTTACAATCTTACAAATCACACAAAAAAGCTTAAAGAGGCCAGGCATGATGACCTGTTAATCCCAGCACTCTGGGAGGCTGAGACAGGAGGATCACTTGAAGCCAGGAGGGAGACTGAGGCTACAGCTATGATCATGCCACTGTACTCCAGCTTGGATGACAGAGGGAGATCCTGTGTCTTAGAAGGAAAAGATAAATAAAAATTAAATTTTAATTTTAAAAAGCTTAAAGAGTAAAACATAAAAGCTAAACATAGTCACCCCTTGTAGGGGCATTCCCCTTCAACAAAAGCCCTTTCAGCCAGGTGCGGTGGCTCACATCTGTAATCCCAGCACTCTGGGAGACCGAGGCAAGCGGATCACCTAAGGTCGGGAGTTCAAGACCAGCCTGACTGACATGGAGAAACCACATCTCTACTAAAAATACAAAATTAGCCAGGCATGGTGGTGCATGCCTGTAATCCCAGCTACTCAGAAGGCTGAGCCAGAAGAATTGCTTGAACCCGGGAGGCAGAGGTTGTAGTGAGCCGAGATTGCAACACTGCACTCCAGCCTGGGTAACAAGAGTGAAACTGTCTCAAAAAAAAAAAAAAAAAAATTATCCCCTCAGTTCTGCTTCACAAACACTGACAACATTCTTGCCCTTTCCTATTTCTATCAATATTTTACCAATTTTCAGCCAGGCATGGTGGTGTGTACCGGTAATCCCAACTACTTGGGAGGCTAAGGCAGGAGAAACTCTTGAACCAGGAAGGCAGAGGTTGCAGCGAGCTGAGATTGCACCACTGCACTCCAGCCTAGGAGACAAAGCGAGACTCCATCTCAAAAAAAAAAAATTTTTTTTAATTAAAAAAATATATATTTTGTCAATTTTCTAGGACCAAAGTTATCTATAGGTTGTAATCATGGAAAGACGTTAGATTTGAAGTTTAAGACCTCTGTTAGAGCCTTGACTCTTATTCTAATATTCTAAAGAACAGTCACAGCACAGCACAGTCACTTGATCTGTCTCTAGGTTTCTTCTCATCTGTAAAAGATAAATATGTGTTTATCTCCAAAGTGAGCCCTAAAATTCTCTATTTCATCAATCTTCCATCTGGATTCTTTCCATTCCATGTCCACTGCCCAGGTTCAAGACCTTTTTATTGATAGATGTGCTACCACAATAGCCTCCTTGCTTTTAGTCTCGTCCTGCTACAAACCATCCCAGAATCTCCAATTCATCCAGCCCACATCAGCATCAAATGACTCTTAATGAGCACTTTAATCATGCCATTACACTTCAGTGATTCCACACTAAGGATAAAATTAAGGAACTAGCCTGGTATTCAAAAGCAATGTGACCCGAATTTACTCTTCCAATCTCATCTTCTACTTTCTTGAACATTTTATTTTTGGAAGACGGTTCTCTTCAGTTATCCAACACAACAGCCTCACACTCTGCATTACCTCATACTTGGATCTAAAACACCGTATTTTCCCCTTGGACTGTGTCTACCTTGATCCTAACTCTAGATCCATCTCTTCCCAGGTCTCCCTATCACCTTAGCCCACAATAATCACTCCTTCCTTGTAATCACTCCTTCTTCCTAAGATTTCAGCATTTAATGCCTGCACCAGATATCTAATACTGAGTACACAATGCCTAATTCTTGTTTTTTAATTTTTATTTAAAATACTAAAGCAAAATAGAGATGGGGTCTCGCTATGTGGCCTATTCTGGTCTGGAACTCCTGGGCTCAAGGGATCCTCCCAAGGACCTCAGCCCACAATGTAATTCTAATGCTTCCTTTTCTACCTGGAAGTGGGGGGAAGGCCAGGTGCAGTGGCTGACACCTGAAATCCCAGTACTTCGGGAGGCTGAGACAGGAGTTCGAGGTCAGGAGTTCAAGACCAGCCTGGGCAACCTGGTGAAACCCCATGTCTACTAAAAATACATACATACATACATAAGCTAGCCGGACACAGTGGCCCACACCTGTAATCCCAGCTACTCAGGACGCTGAGGTAGGAGAATTGCTTAAACCCAGGAATCGGAGGTTGCAGTAAGTGAAGATCACACCACTGCACTGCAGCCTGGGTGACAGAGGGAGACTCCGTCTCAAAAAAAAAAAAAAAACAGTCACATAAATTACTCATTGAAGAGAGGAACCAAGTTTTCAATGCTTCTTAAGTGTTTTCATCATTCCTGATCTAACTACCAGAGAAGTGTTTCCTTGCCCTTTAGTGGCAAAGTTAATCTTGAAGATAAATGATCCTGAAAGGCTAGTCTCCAAATAATTAGAACCTTTAAAATTTTTATATTGATTTTTCTGTGCCAGGGAAATTCTCGAACTCCTTTTCTAGGACTGCCACAAGGACACTTTTGAGTATCCTCGATGACACATTTCAGTTTCCATTCAGATTACCAACTATGGTAATTCATCTGATCACGGTTGAAGTACTATTTATTAAAGGAACAAACATAAGCTATAGCTTTTCGAAGGCTGGCCTGCTAGGGAACACCCAAGAGCAATTCTATACCTTATCTTTCCATAAATTAGTCAGCCAATCTTAACATTTAAGAATGAAATTAAAGACATTTATCTCATCTAGTAATACCAGCAGTAAACCATGGAAGCCTAATCTAACACTGCTTTGGACATTATGGAAATGACAACTCCCAGCACCTAATAAAATGTAAAACTAAATATATACATATCATGTTAATGTCTTGAATGTATAATTACCTTGAAAATTTCAAAGCCACCTCACATTTCTCAACTCTTGAACCTGAGACCTGCTTACTATCAAGTTATCATTGAAAACAAATTAAGAATTCTCAATTGGGAGGTCACTTGTTGCACTAAACAAACTGCCTGCAAATACAAAACGAGACTTTCTACTTACACTATTAAGTCAAATTACTTCTGGTAATGCTTGAGTGTATTTGCATGAGATCAATTTCATAAACAGCTGGGCAGAAGCAAAATGAGTCTTAAGCAAGCTTCATTCTGTTTTCATCTCACAAAGAGAAGACTGGCCTGTCCTCCCAGCCTTTGAATAAGAATCTTGAAAAATTCACTATGGACAGGGTGTGCCCAAAGAATACTTGCTGGAAAAAATCTGTTGGGAGAGTGCCAATTTAAAAAGAAAAACATTTTCACACAGTTGGAAATCCAGAGAAAGAAAAGTTGTAGCAATTCAGCTGAAAATTCTCAAGATCTGAAGAAAATTTTAGAAAAACCCCAGATCTTTTCTTTCTTGAAGCAAAATTCTACAAAAGGTAATTAAATGAATCAATGAAGTATTCAACTATGCTAACTTTATGAACCTAAAAAGCAATAACTGAAATTCTGCCTTTGACATTTGATAGGGCAAAAGGTATTAAGTAGCTTATTTGTTCTATGTAAACAAACTTTGTAAATCTGTAATAGTTTTTAAATCAACTGTTTCTGAGAAAGAATAAAAGCATTTTATTTTGCTTTTTAAAAAAGCAAGAATAAAAAACTTTATTGTTTTGCTCTTTTTTTGGTGGGGGGGAGGCAGGGAAACCGGGATAAATGTTTTCCACCAGGGACTTTTTTCTGTTCTTTTTTATTTTGAAACAGAGTCACTCTGTCGCTCAGCTGGAGTGCAGTGGCACCAACGATCTCTGCTCACTGAAACCTCCACCTCCCAGGTTCAAGCAATTCTTGTGCCTTAGCCTCCCAAGTAGCTGGGATTACCGGCATGTGTCACTACACCCGGCTAATTTTTGTATTTTTTGTTTTGTTTTGGAGACTGAGTCTTGCTCCTTGCCCAGGCTGGAGTGCAGTGGCACAATCTCAGCTCACTGAAACCTCCACCACCCAGGTTCAAGCGATTCTTGTGCCTCAGCTTCCCGAGTAGCTGAGATTACAGACGCCCACCACCACACACCCGGCTCATTGTTGTATTTTTAGTAGAGATGAGGTTTCACCATGTTGGCTAGGCTGGTCTCAAACTCCTGACCTCAAGTGATCTGCCCACCTTGGCCTCCCAAAGTTCTGGGATTACAGGCGTGAGCCAACACACCCGGCCAACAAACTTATTTCTGAAGCATAACACTCTAACAACAGCTTTATTAAGTGAAAAAGATACCCATCTGTTAAAGTTTGTCTTCAGTCTCTCACTACAACACTCACCTCTTTCCAGGTCCACTCAGAACCTCACACTCAGATTTTTTTTCACTGTAATAAGTGAACACAACAAAAAACAAAACAAGTTACTACACAGACACACACTGGTCCCAGGTTAACTCATGAGAAAAGTAGGTGAGTGGGCCTGTTGGAGCTTTGTCACTAACTCTCCGGACTCTGTGGAAACTGCATGCAACATGGGCTACACGGAAGGTCACTAGGCTGCTCACCATACCTCAGCAAAACAAAAGGCCTGCCCATGCCTATGACAATAGCCTTTCCCAGCTCGGCCTGGTCCCACTACAAAACAACAAGCGGCCGGGCGCGGTGGCTCACGCCTGTAATCCTAGCACTTTGGGAGGCCGAGATGGGTGGATCACCTGAGGTCAGGAGTTCAAGACCAGCCTGGCCATCATGGTGAAACCCCATCTTAAAAAAAAAAAACAAAAAACAAAAAACCAACAAGCAACATTTTCCCAAAAGGTATAAACCTAATTTTAAAAGTGAGGAACTCAAGCCTAGGAAGAAATTTAACAATTCTCAACAGTTGTCCAGAATTCTACTATATTACTCTCCTTTTAGTACTAATACCACAAATGCTAAGAAAAATAACCTCTAGTTCATCCTTCAAGTTTTCTAGTACTTGCCAAATCAATAAAAATGATATGTGAAATGTTAATCACAAACCACCTACTGAGACACTGAAATGACACAAATTCAGCCTAAGTGGATGAAAACCAATCAGGACAATTTTCAACTATTCTTTCAATATCTTTTCAGGTTCGGTGGTAACTAGATTTACCAGCAAGAGTTTTCTTGAAGGAAATACTAAACACCAAGTACATGCTTACACTTCACAAGGTAAGAATAATGGAGAAAGAACATAAAATGATCGATCAATAAATACTAATTCCTTTTTCTTCTCTTTTTTAAAAAATAACTCCAACTACTTCCTAGATGTTATGTCTGCAAAATGTCCCTCCCCTACCCATCCAACCTTTTTTTTTTGAGACAAGGTCTCACTCTGCTGCTCAGGCTGGACTACCACGGTGCAATCTTGTGTAGCTGAGGTGGGAGGGTTGCTTTGAGCCTGGGAGGTGGAAGTTGCAGTGAGCCAAGACTGCACCACTGGCTAATTATTTTTTGTAGAATAAACAGCTGGGCAGAAGCAAAATGGCTATTTTTTGTAGAGAAGGGGTTTTGCCATGTTGCCCATACTGATCTACAACTCCTGGGCTCAAGAGACCTGCGTACTTTGCCCTCCCAAAGTGCTAGGATTACAGGAGAGAGCCACCATAACCATCTAACCCATTCAACTTCTACTCCACAAAAGAAAATGAGTAATAGGGTATTGCAGGCTTAAGGATATATTTGGTATATACATATGGCCATTATACCTTTCCCAAAAAATATGCATTGTCAAATTAATTTATAACAGTTCTTTGAACATAAACATAAATGCCATATTTCAAATGTTTGATACACCTCTTTTCATCAACCAAATCTAATGAACAATTTGATTCTGTTTCCACTAAAATAGTGCTCATGCCCAGGCGATGGATAAAGAGCCTAGATTAATACCTTGATCTCTTATTAGCTGTGTGACATTAAGTTACTTAAACTTTACATTCCTCAGTTTGAGTCTGTAAAATTAAAATTATCTATCTCATTGTACTGTTGGAGGATTACATAAATTAATTTGTAAAAAGTTCTTTGTAATGGAAGAGCTAAAAGCAATTCAACAGATGTAGGCTATTATTTCTCTATCAGGATGTCTCAACTCTGTTGTCTGATTAGGCAAAGTTGGTCAAAAATGTTGTTTCCTAGCTCACCCAAATCAGTTCAGTCAAAATCTTCCTGGATTCCCAGGTTTCAGACGAATTCAGTCCTGAAAGCCCTAAATTCTGCTACCCGGTTTCTATTTTCCCACGATACATCTCTTGCAAGTACCAGAGAAACAAACAGGAAACAGGGATTAAAGAGAAAGCAAGAAATGTCACTTCATACACAAGGCCGTTCAATTCCCTGGCACATGCCCTCTATTCTATTATGCCTAAGTAAAACAACTTATAAGAACATGATTGGCCGGGCGTGGTGGCTCATGCCTATAATCCTAGCACTGTGGGAGGCCGAGGTGGGTGGATCATCTGAGGTCAGGAGTTCAAGGCCAGCCTGGCCATCATGGTGAAACCCCATCTTTTTTTAAAAAACATAAAAAATAAATTTAAAAAATAAAAAAAATAAAAAGAACATGATTTAAAATGGACTAGGACACCTCTCTCTGCTTGCCATTCCCAAATCTCCCCACTCCCCCCACCCACAAAACAATTTTCTCTACAATTCCTCTTATCCGAGGTCTGAATACAATCTACATGATTACTACAATGCTACTAAATACGTTGCCAGAGCAAACCACAACATTCACAATTTAACAGCAAATTTTCAGTATATTCTGTTGGCAGAACAGATTCTCCAGAAACTTTCATCAGACTTAAAATAACTTCAAAGCAATTATGTCTACCACGATGCAAGAAACCTTTCTTCACACTTAATAGAATATATAATCAAACAGGGTATACTTGCCACAAAGCCTTAATTAATGAGAATCAAAACTGGTAAGATTTATTCTTATGTTTACTATATACTAAAGCCCCTCGGTTTCAAATCTATAGCAACTGAATGCCTTCTTTACATTGGACATGTAAGCATAATTTTCCCAGATGCACAAAAGAAAACTGGAAAAAGATAATGTGCTGGTAAACATGAAAGGACACAACCTGAGGCATGAAATTCTACACAGCTTGCAAATCATCTAGCCCATTTTGGTCCATATTTAGGGAGAAGGCAGGGAAATGAATTAAAGTACCATCCATTTATAACAAAATGTGGGCCCCAGTAGTTTTCCCTGTTCTGGTTACAACTATTTGTTTTATCACACTGACAGAGCCTAATAGGGTGCTCAGCCAAGGACACTCTAGGTATACCCAACAAAGGAAAATATTTAAATAAAAATTAATGAATGCCTACCTCATCTGCTCCTTCTCCATCTTAACATATCCATCCAATGTAGTTAACCCTGCTAAACAAAAATCTGGAAATCACCCATGGTACCTTTTCCCTTTCACTCACCACATGCAATCAGTCACAAGTCCTGATCACCCCTACTTCCAATAACTCATTCTTTTAATCTTCTCTGCCAAAAGCTGAGTCCACTATTCCGTTAACTGGTTAGCCTAAATTGACCTCTATTCCCCTTCTCCACACAAACAGGGTCGGAAAAATACAAATCATGTAAGCCATGTCAATGGCTTTATATAATCAACAAGGCCATCTGTATGATCTGGCAACTAGCTACCTCTCTGGTCTCATTTCTCACTACTCTCCTTTAAAACATACCTACTCTGTTCCTTCAGAGAGCCAAGCCACTCCCATTTCCAGGACCTTAGCATGTCCTGTTTCCTCAATCAGTAGCAAAACCCCCTCCTCACCCACCAATTCCTTCTTATCCTTCAGGTCTCAGCTTACATGTCACTTCCTTCAGAAGACTCACCATCACATCTCCCCGACATGCTGACTAGATATATCTGATATGCACCTTCATTATCTCTCTGAACATTGTTCCTGTAGCACCCACAACAATCATAAACATATCATCATCTATAATTACCTGCTTAAATATTAATTTCTCTCTAATCTATATTCCCCATGAGGGCAAGGCTAGGATTGTATCTCTCTTAACACTGTATCCCTAGCATCCCAACGCATTCAATGTAGATTTAATGAATGAATTAATCAAGTCCAAACTTCTCCAATGTAAGGCTTTCAGGTCTCTCTGTACAGATCAACTCCTCCCTCTGTTTATAGAAGATTGGAAGCTTATTTCCTCATTGTTTATTTTTGAGAGACAGGGTCTCACTTTGTTGCCCATGCTGGAGTTTAGTGGCACAATCATAGCTTACCCCAACCTTGAACTCCTAGGCTCAACCCATCCTCCTGTCTCAGCCTCCTGAGAGCTGGAATGACAGGCTCAAGCCACTGTACCCAGCCATTTCCTCATTTTTAACACTTGCTGGAGTAAGGAATACATTTCCTTCATTTTTAAGACTTTAATAAAGAACCTAGACACTCATGAGTTATTTAGGATCATTTTGCAAACTGAGTACTAAAATGCTTCTGGTACCATCTATTGCTGTAGTCAGCCAGGCTTGAAACTTCAATCACCTATGAAGATCCCCATCATTGCCCCCACCCATCACTGTTATTAAATCCCATTCAATTTACCTCTACATCATTTCTGGAATTACCTTTTTTCCTTCTCACATTACATTTATCACCTGTACCTATCATACTATGTCTTCCAACACATCCCATTCCCATGGGGCCACCAAAGCCCTATACCTTTCAACCTGTCTTCTTTGTGTACCTTCTGCCTTCTGCCTATACTGACCGCTTAGTAGGTCACAACCAAAAGAAAACTGTCTATCAAAATCTTTGCCATCCTTCAAGACTCATTTCTAATATTACTAAGTGCCAGGCACTGTTCTAAGCATTCATCTTTGTCTTACCACATTCTTCACTCCCTTCACTCTTTAAACTTCTTGCTAGACACTTAGCTTATTCATCTGTTATCTCTTGTGTCTTACATATTTACTCATTAAATAAGTACCTATTATATGACTACTTTAACGCTACCATAAAAAGAGTACATTCAACTCAGAGACCGAAAACACCCATCACAAGGTGGCAGAAAACACTGTAGCAACTACATCTACACTAAACGGGTAACCCCCAAACTGCTGTTGCCTAACTAAGTTCCTTTCTTCAGAATCCCACAACAAGCACTAAGAATAATTTCCACCACCTACGTATCAGGAAAAAATGAGAAGGGAATAGAAGAAAAAAACACAAGTTCCTATTTCTGCCACTTGATGTCATGTGCAGATTAGCAGAAAAGCCAAGGGGCATTAAATCAAAGGTGTTCAGCAATGAAAGTTTACTCAGCTCTGAAGCAAATCCTGTAAGAATACAATGTAATTATTCCCACATTGCTATCCCATACATCAAGAAATAAGATAATCACTTTAATGGACTATGAAATGTAAATAAACCAAAGAAATGAAGGCATTAAAAGAGAGAGAGCTCTAAGTCACAAGTCAAGAAATCTGTTTTGCTTCCAGTTATACCAGTGCCTTGCTAGGAACTTTGCCTCAGCTTCCCCCAATGCAAAAAATGGTGATGAGAATAGTTCCATTCATGTTAAAGATAAACAGTCACATTTCAAAGTAGTTTGAGACCTAAAGGTCATCTAGGGTCAGCTCCCTCACTTTAATTAGAAAAATGGTTACATAATTAGTCCTACAGTTAGTTTTTAGCAGAGAAGGGGTTGGCTGAGAAGACTTAGGTATCCTGGCTGATATTCCTCCCAACCCACCAGTCTATGAAAAGAAAGAGTACAAAAATGATAGCCAGGTGTGTGGTGAGCACCTGCAGTCCCAGCTACTAGGGAGGCTGAGGCAGGAAGATCACATGGACCTGGGAAGTAGAGACCACAGTGAGCCAAGATCACGACACTGCCTCTAGCCTGGGTGACAGAATGAGACTGTCTCAAATACACACATACATAAAAATAAAAAGTAGAAAAATGACAAACCAATTCGCCACTTTGGCAACATCATCTGTGTATTCTTAATAAACTAATAAATTCGAGTTACAGTATTTTATTTTTTATTTTTTGAGACACAGTTTCACTCTGCCACCTACGATGGAGTGTGGTGCTGCGATCTCGGCTCACTGTAACTTCCTCCTCCTGGGTTTTAGTAATTTTCATGCCTCAACCTCCCGAGTAGCTGAGTGCACCACCACGCCTGACTCGTGCCGAGCCAAGAGCTACAATATAGAACATTCCAGAGTATCTAAAAAGGAAAACCTATTAAGCACACTAGTAATTCATTTTACCATGAGGTCTTCATAAACTCCAAAAACATAAAATTCCTCAGGAAAGGCCGGGCACAGTGGCTCACGCCTGTAATCCCAGCACTTTGGGAGGCTGAGGCGGGTGGATCACCTGAGGTCAGGAATTCGAGACCAGCCTGGCCAATATGGTGAAACCCCGTCTCTACTAAAAATACAAAAATTAGCCAGGTGTGGTGGTGGGCGCCTGTAATCCCAGCTTACTTGAGAGGCTGAGGCAGAAGAATCACTTGATCCTTGGAGGCAAAGGTTGCAGTGAGTCAAGAGCACATTACTGTACTCCACCCTGGGCAATGGAGTAAGACTGTCTCAAAAAATAAAAAACAAAATTCCCCAGAGGGAGAAAACTCACCACAATCAAGACCATTCAAAATTCAAATAAGTGCTTTAGTGTCACCGAACTGAGCCTCTATAGTTTATTTTTACCCAACCCTGATCTGAAACAGACTGCAGGAGGCTGTTAGACAAAACACAGGTTAGCATAAATTCAACCAGCAATTAAAACAGGAAAATAGGGAAACAAAATGAAGCTATTAAAAAGGTACATCAAAAAGATCCACATTAACCTTTCAGATGTCAATAGGAAAACAGAAATCTAGTGAACAACTACAGCACCCAGGTAATGAAAACCAACTAAAAGCTTAGATAAACACACAATTATTCTTGGCTGCACATCTTTCTCCCTGAGTTCCTTATAAAGAAGGCACTGCAGAATACAAAGAATATCCTCAACAATATTTCAGTAATCACAGTGAAATGTTTTACAAGATTATTTTCATACTGAACTTCAAGATAAGCCTAGAGTAACAGTTGGGACAGGAGGGAAAAAAAAAAAAAAAAACTTCGGGGAGAAAAGAAAAAGAAAAAGCAAACCACTCAGGAGAGAGACACCTACATAATGTGGTCCAGGTACCCAGAACACTGCTGATTTAAGAGCACAATTAAGAGAATTTCTGGAAAAAAAAATATTATTTTAACAAGTACTTACTATACAGAACTTTATAAGTACAGGGCCCAGAAAATGAAAACCAAATTTAGCAAAATGTGGAATGGGTCCAGAAATTAAACAAAAGTGCAGAGGAAAAAAAAAAAAAAAAAAAAATCTAAAAGGAAAAAAAAAAAAAAAAAAAAAAAAAAAAAAAAAAAAAAAAAAAAAAAACTCTCAGAGGGAAAAACAGAGACTACAAAAAAAGAACAAAAGAGCAAGCACAACTCAGCAAGTGTATTACATACATATGATAATTAAATGCTATTTCTGTATCTACAATTAAGTATCAAACATTAAGGTATTCATGGAAGCATGCAGCTTCCTTCTTAATCCCATAATCAAAGAGATAAAGTTTAAATTCCTGTACCTTCCACACTGATGACTTACATCATTGTTTAGTGACATCTTAGCAAACCCAAGGTACTGCAGAATTTTCAAAGCAGCAGTTATATGTTCACCGTACCAAGGAAGGAAGATATGTGAAATATTTCATGAAGATTTTCCTAAAAGAGTTTAATACAAACAAAAAAGGTAAGTTTTAAACCAGACATAAAATCAGTCAACCATAAAAATTAACCCAAAAAAATGCCTCTCTAAAGTCTGATTTATCAATGTAATTTACTGTCAAGTATAATACAATGATAAACAACACAAAATTTGCTAAACATTCAACAACTTACAATAATTAATCATTCTATAGTTAGCATGTGCC
The DNA here is from genome assembly GCA_004027835.1 of Alouatta palliata. Classification (NCBI taxonomy): domain Eukaryota; kingdom Metazoa; phylum Chordata; class Mammalia; order Primates; family Atelidae; genus Alouatta; species Alouatta palliata. The sequence goes on from PVKV010035404.1 coordinate 14,475, forward strand.
AACAACATAGATCACTGTTTCTCCTCTGGAAGGTGGGAAAGAAAAAACAACTGAATTATTAATAAAGAAAGAAACTGTAATTTCCACAGAACTATCCACTTGTAATTTAAGCAACATCATTTAAAAACAGTTCATTCCAACAATCCCCTCTACTAAATATTTTCATCAGGGCTGCCTAGATGAAACCTAGCCTACCACTGTATCTTGGGCAAAACAGTAAAATACAGACCAGCTACTGGAAGGGGGTTGCGGGGAAGCCAAACTTTATCAACTGGGTCAAGTTCCTGAACAATTAACTAACTACTCATTCTAGGACTCATTTTCTCAGCATCAAAGAACAATTTTTTCTTCTTTTCAAATTAAAGCGATGCTTCCATTCTCATTGTCTGGTCAACTCCTGAAAACCTTTAAAATACTCAGAAGTTCAACAAACACTTGGCTAAATAAATACCAGCCTTAAAAGTCAACCTGGTAATCTTGCTCAACAAGAACTTTATTTATGCTTTATTGGTGGTTTTAGTTTAAATACAATTATAATGTAAAATAAGAGTATTTACTTCAGAGTACTTTCAGTATCCAAATTTTCTTTTTTTTTTTTTTTGAGACAGAGTCTCGTTTCATCACGAGGCGCCAGGCTGGAGTGCAGTGGCGCAATCTCAGTTCACTGCAACCTCTGCCTTCCGGGTTCAAGCAATTCTCCTGCCTCAGCCTCCCGAGTAGCTGGGACTACAGGCGTGCGCCACCACACCCAGCTAATTTTTTGTATTTTTAGTAGCGGGGTTTCACCATGTTGGTCAGGATGGTCTCAGTCTCTTGACCTCGTGATCCACCCGCCTCGGCATCCCAAAGTGCTGGGATTACAGGCATGAACCACCGCACCCGGCCCCAAATTTTCTTTAATATGATCTAACACATGAAAATTCAACTTTTTAAAGTATCACTCAGTTAATTTAGTTGCAAGAGGATTCAACTGATCCCAAAATGTTTCCTAAAAGCCATCCTTTTGTTCTTACACACTTCACATCCTTCCAAACCACACACCATTATGTGAGAAGAATGCTCAGAACTAAGTAGTGAATGAACAGACTAAGGTTTTTTCAAGTCACTAGATTATTGCATAAAATAAGAAAAATTATCTCAGGTATTTTTACTTCATTGGATTGGAACACTTAATCCAAAACATTAGCAAAACTCAGAAATGTTTTCAATGCAATGTATCCTGAAAACAGTAAGCTTATAGAGTCCAGGTACTCTTCTGTTAAATACACAAAATAAGTTGATGCAATTTAAAATGCTTTAACTACAGTGTTTATTATACCTTTAAGCACAAAATATTTAACATTAACCAAGATACTTTTAAAAAGCAGTGATTTAAACAGCAAAGTTAGTGGGCATAATGCCATGAATATTAGCAAGCTGAATTAAGCTACTAATCCATTTAAAGAAAGATGGGTTACAGAAGAAGCCTCTGAAACATATTTGCTTTAAATCTAAATACAGAAGTGGACTTGAGCCCACTGAACTAACAAGTGATAAAGGAACTAGGTCTACAAGGAAGAAATTCAGCAAAAACTACCCACTTCTTCCCTCAAAATAGAAACAAACAAAAAAAATAAGTTTCATTTCAGATACACAATGTCATCCATGCGGATAACATAAACAAAATTGAGAAACCAGGAAATTTACAGTTTACAATCATCACTGTCTCAACAACCAAACACTCCAGTGAAAATCCTAGTCACCTTTTAATACAGTCGAGGAAACACCAATTCTTCCCACATATCCATCCTTTTCACCCTTCTCTAGTAAGCCAGCCTCCAACAAAGAGGAAATGAAAGAGGATCTTCCAGTCAACTTTCCTGCCCCTTTTAAAACTCGTCATGCTATCTCTCTCAAGTCTGATATTCCTAAACAGATAAATGCACTCATTTAAGATTGGCCGAGGCGGGTGGATCACGAGGTCAAGAGATCGAGACCATGCTGGTCAACATGGTGAAACCCCATCTCTACTAAAAATACAAAAATTAGCTGGGCATGGTGGCACGTGCCTGTAGTCCCAGCTACTCGGGAGGCTGAGGCAGGAGAATTGCTTGAACCCAGGAGGCGGAGGTTGTGGTGAGCCGAGATCGTGCCATTGCACTCCAGCCTGGGTAACAAGAGCGAAACTCCACCTCAAAAAAAAAAAAAAAAAAAAAAAAA
>PVKV010035405.1:0-16678 GCA_004027835.1 Alouatta palliata
GAGCCGAGGTCGCGCCACTGCACTCCAGCCTGGCGCCTGGTGACGGAGTGAGACTCTGTCTCAAAAAAAAAAAAAAAAAAAACAATAAAATATAAACAATGTTTTGCATTAATTGCTTTGGTTGACTAATTTGCCGAGAGCCCATTAAAAGCTCTCTGAGCTTCAGTGTTCATTGGCTGGGAAAGGGTTATAGCTCATCATTTTAAAATTCCATTACATCATGTAAAATAAAGATATTGCCTATATAGACCCAAGATTTCAAGGCCAAGTACTAGCCAATTAATTGTCATGGATCAAATATCTGTGAAAGATGTTAGGGTTCTCCAGAGGGACAGGACTAATAGGATAGATGTATATATTAAGGGGAGTTTTTAAAGGAGAATTGACTCACATAATCAGAAGGTAAATTCCCACAACAGGCATCTGCAAGCTGAGGAGCCAGGAAGCCAATCCGAGTCCCAAAACCTCAAAAGTTGGGAAGCTGACAGTGCCGCCTTCAGCCTGTGGCCAAAGGCCCGAGAGCCTCTGGCAAACCACTGGTGTAAGTCCAAGAGTCCAAAAGCTGAAGAACTTGGAGTTTGTTGTTCGAGGGCAGGAAGCATCCAGCACGGGAGAAAGATGAAGGCTGGAAGGCTCACCAAGTCTAGTCCTCCCATCTTCTGCCTGCTTTATTCTGGCAGTGCTGGCAGCTGATTAGATGGTGCCCACCCTGATCGAAGGTGGGTCTGCCTCTCCCAGTACCCTGACTCAAATGTTAATCTCCTTTGGCAACACCCTCACAGACACATCCAGGAACAATACTTCGCATCCTTCAATCTAATCAAGTTGACACTCAGTATTAACCATCACAGAGGCATAGAAGGAACAAAGAAATAATCAAGTAGAGATCTAGAGAATTAGTTGTTACAGATGCAACTAATTACTGCCTTGTATTAGTACACAATAATTAAAAAGGAAAATTGAAGAAAATCTTATAAACAGCCTCAAATGACAAAAGTGTAAGTTTTTTTTTGCGGTACGTTCCCCTTAGTATTATTAATTTTGACCATTGTCATCACTCTATCCTCAGCAGAGTGTACTTTCTCTAAGTAGTCACATTTATATTAGTTTAGCTAATATAAAACTTCCACTACCCAGAGGTTTTAACAACTCTCTTTTTTTTTTTTTTTTTTTTTTAAGACAGAATCTGGCTACACTGTCACCCAGGCTGGAGTGCAGTGGCATGAGCTTGGCTCACTGCAGTCTGTGCCTCCTGGGTTCAAGTGATTCTCCTGCCTCAGCCTCCCAATTAGCTGGGACTACAGGTGCCTGCCATCACTCCTTGCTAATTTTTTTTTTTTTTTTTTTTTGTATTTTTAATAGAGATGAGGTTTTACCATATTGGTCAGGTTGGTCTTGAACTCTAACTTCATGATCTGCCTGCCTCGGCCTCCTAAAGTGCTGGGATTACAGATGTGAGCCATCGTGCCTGGCCTAACAAAAAGAAAACAAATGTAAAACAAATTAAAGAGCACCCTGGGATGACAAGAACATAATAGAGTTAGCGACATTTAGCGTTAAAACCTTAAGTGGTTTTAAAAACTGGGAATCAAAAAACAATGATTTCAGCCAGGCATATGGCTCACAACTGTAATCTCAGCACTTTGGGAGGCCGAGGCAGGTGGATCACTTGAGGTCAGGAGTTCGAGACCAGCCTGGCCAACATGGTGAAACCCTGTCTTTATTAAAAATACAAAAATTAGCTGGGTGTGGTGGCTGGCACCTGTAATGCCAGCTACTGGGGAGGCTGAGGCAGAAAAATCACTTGGAGGAGGAGGTTGCAGTGAGCTGAGATTATATTAGTGCCCTCCATCCAGTCTGGGCAACAGAGTGACTCTGTCTCAAACAAACAAACAAACAAAACAGTGGTTTGATTTCATTTACATAAAATCATTAAAGGACCATTCTCTACTCACTTGAAAATTTCTAAATAGAAATATCCTATAGATGCTGTCACATTTTGCTTAAGATATTAAGTTTCTGCTGGGTGTGGTGGCTTACACCTGTAATCCTAGCACTTTGGGAGGCTGAGGCAGGTGAATCACCTGAAGTCAGGAGTTCGAGACCACCCTGGCCAACACGCAAAACCCCATCTCTACTAAAAATACAAAAATTATCGGGGCATGGTGGTGCACACCTGTAATCCCAGCTAGTCAGGAGGCTGAGGCATGAGAATTGCTTGAACCCGGGAGGCGGAGGCTGCAGTGAGCAGAGATTATGTCACTGCACTCCAGCCTGGGTGACAGAGCAAGACTCTATCTCAAAAACAAACAAACAAAAAGATGGTAAGTTTCAACATTTATTTCTGTTTTGCGAGGTTTGTCAAAAGGATGATTTTTTTGTTGTTCAATAAAGTTAGGGTTCCCACTTCATTAGAGTGAATATGGCGTTTGACTTTAGATCTGGGTTCATTTTCCCTTCTATTACACCATCTACCACTGACAAATATTTTCCTCTGCAATGGTTCTGGAAAATCCCAACCAAGATTTGCTCGTCTGAAATGTGCTGCAGGTTTTTCCAATGTGTCATTCACTTCCAGGCCTCCGCGTTTGTGCTAAAGTCTTTGACAGGATGTAATATGGAATGAGACTATGGCAACAAGCTCCTGGAATAAGCCTGTATTTAAAAAAATGGTGGGAGGAATATGAAAATTAGCTGAGTGTAGTGGTGCGTGCCTATAATCTCGGCTACTTGGGAGGCTGAGGCAGGAGAATCACTTGAACCAGGGAGTCGGAGTTCGCAGTGAGCTGAGATTGTACCACTGCACTACAGCCTGGTGACAGAGACTCCATCTCAAAAAAAAAAAAAAAACATAGTTGGCCTTATATTTATGTGTGTTGACAGGCTTGGTCTATTACTCAAGTAATTTGATTACCTGAAAAATGATACAAGGGAAATTTTGTACCACCCAAAATTCCAGCGGCAGGGGTACAGTATGAACTTGAAGGAATCTGTGGCAGAAGGGCTAAAAGTGTACATTCAGGAATCAGACTGTCTGGTTTGAGTTCTGACTCTGCCATCACTTGATCTAGTTGTTTGCCCTTTCTGAGCCTCATTTTCCTCATATGAAAAATGGCAGTGCTAGGAGGCCCCTTCCTCGTAATATCGTTGTGAGAGTCAGATGAGATAATAAGCGTAAAGCCCATTTTGTACCTGGACACATAATGCCAGCACTGAACACATTAGCTATTGATATGGTTTGGCTCTGTGTCTCCACCCACATCTCACCTTGAATTGTAATAATCCCCACATATTCTGGGACAGACCCAGTGGGAGGTAATTGAATCATGGGGATGGGGTTTTCCTGTGCTGTTCTCATGATAGTGAATAAGTCTCACAAGGTCTGGTGGTCTTTTATAAAGGGGAGTTCCCTTGCACATGCTCTCTTTTGCCTGCCGCCTTGTAAGACGTGACTTTGCTCCTCCTTTGCCTTCCGCCATGATTTCGAGGCCTCCCCAGCCATGTGGAACTGTGAGTTAAACATCTTTATTTATTTATTTATTTATTTATTTATTTATTTGAGACTGAGTTTTGCTCTGTCACCCAGGCTAGATGGAGTGCAATGGCATGATCTTGGCTCACTGCAACCTCTGCCTCCTGGGTTCAAGCAATTCTCCTGCCTAACCCTCCTGAGTAGCTGAGATTATAGGCATCTGCCACCACACCTGGCTAATTTTTGTATTTTTAGTAGAGATAGGGTTTTATCATATTGGTGAGGCTGGTCTCAAACTCCTGATCTCATGATCCGCCTGCCTTGACCTCCCAAAGTGCTGGGATTATAAGCGTGAGCCACCCCGCCCAGCCAACCTCTTTCCTTTATAAATTACCCAGCCTCTGGTATGTCTTTAATAGCAGCATGAGATCAGACTAATACAGCTATTGTAATGGGAGACAGTTTGGAATCCCAGCCCTGAACATGGCTCTTCAAGGGCTAAGGACATTGCAAGGCCATGAGCACTAGGCAAGGACTAATGGTGCAAATGGTGTGATGTGATGGAGGATGTGGCCTTATCCTTATAAAAGCATTCCAAAAGCAGTTCAAATAGTAAAGCCACAGTGAGGCACTGATCACGGAACTCCTCATCTCCAGCACTGAAGAGGGCAAGGCATTTTCTTACACGCATATGTGTGGTTTTGCCATTGTAGATGCCATTAGTATGAAGAAACAAGCTGTCACCTGCCACAAACGATCAGGCAAAGCAGTTTCTGGTCATCACCCAATGTACACAAACAGACTCGAAGTTAGTTCTTATTAATATTCTTCTCCCCGATGAGCCTAATGACGGATTTTTAACAACGTGTTTGAGTAAATAAAATAAAATAAAAGTCTAGCAGATTAGGCCTCCCTGACATAGTTGCTCCCAGAAACTTTGTGAGTTAAGTTTAGGCTCTCAATGCCACTAGATGGCAGAGGAATGTCATTAAACCAGCTGATCTTCACAGAAAAGTTCCCGGAACAACCCCCTTTCCTTCTCACCATCCTGCCCCATGTCTGCAGGGTCCTGGAGATCTCTCCTGTAACTCGAGCTTTTTTCAGTCCTTGTCTTTCCAGGGTCAGGTGAGAGGCAGACACTCAACCCCCAAAAGAGTCTGCGACTCTGGATAGCAGGCACTAGCTTAATCCAGCATATCATGAGTGTGATTTTACTGTGGTCCAAACTCCTAATGCAGGAAATATCAAAAGCTTTCCAAACTTTGAAAATTTTATTTCTAAGTCTTTCAGAGCAGGACATTTGGAAGAAAGGGCAGTGTTCCTGCAAGCATTTTGTGGAGCACTTGTTAGAGAGGACGCGCCCCATGCGCTGTGATGCCACCTTCCTGCCTCACATCAGCCAGATGCACTTCTCACCTCCCCATTCCCCAAAGGGCGAACAACTCTACTGCTCTCTAAATCTTTAACTTCTTAATCTCAGAAATCAATCGGGTATTGGGGTCGGAGGGGGGAATGGAGGGATATTGAACATAATTGCTGGCACTCCACAATTTGGGAGGATAGTTTGGACTACACTTGAGTGATCTTATCAAAGGATCTATTTTATTTTTTTATTTTTTTAAAGATAAGGTTCTGAATTTGATCTGGTTCAGCTGTACCCTCTCTGGAGAGAGTTCAGAATGGGATTGCTCAAGCAGTCTTGTAAACAGAGAAGAAGTGTCCTCCTGGAAAAAGAGCTGGGCTTTAATGCCATTTTGTCACCACAGGAAGCAGAAACCAGCAAGTTTTGCTTTATGGTTCAGGATTTTGTTACTTTCAATATAATTTGCTAAATATGACAAACTATCCCTCCCCCATCATTTATAATTATCTAACTAATCATTCTGATTTCCGGAGAAAAACCAAAGGTAGCTTATGCCAAGGGGCTTGGTTTAAGAACCAAGCCCCCTCTCCCATCTCCACACGGTCCTGTCTCCCTTGGTTCTGCAAAGCGAAAAGGATCCATGTGAGGGAGACAGAATGAGCCTTTTGGAATGCTTTTATAAGCACAAGATGCTGATTCCAGATTGCAGCTGGACCTTCTGACCCGAGAGCCGTCCCCTCCCGTGGCCTGGAAAGGATCCCATGTGAAGGAGACAGGATGAGGACCTTACAGTCTGAAAGGACACAGTGTGGGGGGAACAGGGAGCAGGGACCCCGAGGGTACCCGAGGAAGGAACTGTCTCCTACGGTGGATCCTGTTCCTCCTACCTGTATCCTAAGCCACCGTCAATTCCTAGTCCTGTGTGTGTCTCGGGAACTGTTCAGGGTCTCCTCTCTGCCATAGTTATGACGTTCTCACTGATGAGCCACTGTCCTTTGCTGTCATCTGAAACGTTGACAAAGCACGTCCTCCCCACCCAGCCCCTCTGCAAGTGGTGGCCATGTGGCCACATGGCTTTCTGGTAAAGGATCTATTTCCCGGCTTGAGGAAGAAAGCAGGAGAGAAAATTCAGCTTTCTCTGCTTCCAGGCGAAGTCAACACAATCATTTCCTTCTTCCCTCCCTCCCTGCAGGCCGGGAGCTGGGCGCTCTCTCTCTCTGGCTTCCTAGAAAGGGTTATTGGAAACATGGCCATCCGTGAATCAGAGGACGCAGAACGAGGAGGGAGCCGAGCCTGCTACGGTCAGGGGCGGCGCGAGGCGGCGAGCCCAGGCTCTCCGGAAAAGGCGGGCGGGAAGGAGCTTCACCGTCTTTCCGGAGCCCTGTCATTTCTTTGTCCCAGTGTCTGAGCAGGGCTTTGAACGGTGCCGTCGAGGTGGAAAGCGAGCCGGGAAGAGCTCCCCTTTGGAGCTTCCAGCCGCTTCGTTCCGCCAGCCCCTGTGACTTCCCAGGTCCTCACTGGCTGCGGTTCCCCACGGCGTGAACCACGGCCCTGCCCTTCTTTTGCCGTCCAGAGCCCACGCTTCACTGGCTTTGAGAATTTTCCGGAGGTCGCCTCTCTCCGTCGGCGCCAGCGTCCTCCCCGCCTCCCCCTTCGGCTCGGGGTCCCTGGCAGCTCTGGGGTGCAGAGCCCGGCTCCCCTCTTCCCCGAGAACTCAGGTGCCCTCTTAGTCCGTTCTCTCCTCTGTAGGTGGGTTTCTGGCTTGATAGGGCATTTTTCTCCCGGAGCCATTTCCATATGGTGTAGCAGAATATTTACTTTTGTAGCTGGGTACGTTTCTGGAGCTTGGATAATAATACTCGGATATATCTAGAAATGTACAGACTTGCTTTTCACGGAGAGGGAAAAGTACGACTTTTCCTGCTAAGGACTCTGTTGTGCTGCGTTAAGAGCTGGACCTGAGTCCTCATCTGAGGACTGTTAGGAAGATGGACAATCACCCACCACTCCCGGGGGCCACATCTGTGTGTATGTGACCATGCCTGCCTGGAGACCAGGAGACTTCAATTCGCCTTACTTCAAAGGTCAATGGGAGGGTAGGGTGGGTTCCTCACTCACGGTCTGACAAATCTGTCACACATCTCCCAAACCACCATGTCACAGCCCGGGTGGGGCACCAGCCTCTCCACTCAGCATGAGGATTACAGGTTTGAAACTGACTTTTGTTGACACAACTGGAACCATTGCCATTGTTTATGTTTTGATAAGGACTTAATAATCATCTTGAAAACTACAAAGATGGTGATAATGAAGACACAAAGGCATATTCCTAATGAATCCAAGTTCATGTATGTTATCTAAATCAATGAGCAGGGACTCGAATTCTGAAAACTCTTAGGCTTTGGTTTTGGAGCTGGGCAGGGTGCAAAATCATCAACTAGGGCGGTCTTTAGGTGGAGCCTGGCTCCAGAACCGAGAAAGCGACCTCCTGGCAGCTGCACATATGGATTATGTCTCTGTCACTTTCAGCAGTTACTATTTCTTTTTTTCAGAGTCTTGCTCTATTCTCCAGGTTGGAGTGCAGTGGCATGATCTTAACTCACTGCAACCTCCGCCTCCTGGGTTCAAGCAGTTCTTCTGCCTCAGCGTCCCAAGTAACTGGGATTACAGACCTGTGCCACCACGCCTGGCTAATTTTTGTATTTTTAGTGGAGACGAGGTTTTGCCATGTTGGCCAGGATGCTCTCGAACTCCTGACCTCAGGTGATCCACCAGCCTTGTCCTCCCAAAGTGCTGGGATTACAGGCATGAGCCACTGTGCCCTACCCAGCAGTTACTATTTTAACCAAGGAGTGCCTAATCTCTGCCCCTCCCCCAGAAACTCGGCGGAGACCTCTTGCCCTGTTGTACCCCACTCCTAGCAGGAACAAATGCATTTTCCAACCCTTTCAGCAAGGGAGAGTGCTCTGCTCAGAACAGAGCTTCACTCCTCCATTACCCATTCCGCAGCCCTGCGGCACTGAGGGACTTTTGTTCCCACTGCTTTGAGAAACTTCCCCTGAGAGGTCAGACCCAGTGTGAACACTGTAAGCCTTTGGTCTCGAGGCAGGGAGGAACAGGGGAAATGGCCCCCTAAGGCAAAACATTGCTTATGAAACCCAGGTTTCAGTTCCTGGTCAGAATGCAAAGCAAAACCGCCCAACTCAGACTCTCGAAGAGTCCATAGGAAGCAGGGAAAGGAGAAACAGTAGAAGTAAAAAGTGCCTCCCGGCCGGGCGCTGTGACTCATGCCTGTAATCCCAGCACTTTGGGAGGCTGAGGTCGGTGGATCACTTGAGATCAGGAGTTTGAGACCAGCCTGGCCAAAGTGGTGAAACCTCATCTCTACTAAAAATACAAAAAATTTGCCAGGCATCGTGGCAGGGGCTGTAATCCCAGCTACTCAGGAGGCTGAGACAGGAGAATCACTTGAATCCCAGGAGGTGGAGGTTGCAGTGAGCTGAGATCATGCCACTATACACCAGCCTAGGTGACAGAGAAAGACGCTGTCTCAAAAAAAAAAAAAAAAAAAAAAAGTGGGACTCCCATGGGTGAGCAGAGTCCCTTCCGGCTTGGGCGGGGAGAGGAGATGCGCTTCTGTTAAACCCACAGGAAATAAGTCAAGGTCAAAAAGCTGTTTGAATTAGAATCAGATCTATCTGAAGAACTGTAATTTCTGTCTAATCTTTGTCATTCTCTGCCTATCGCTCAAATAGGGCATGTGACTGTTGAACAAACAAGGATAGACAAGGAGGGATGTTTTAGCTTTCCCTGGAGGTGGGATGGGGGTCATAGGCAGTGGGGACTGGGGACCCTATATTATTTCCCAGTGCTGCCTAGGATCAAATAAACATTTTGCTGTAAATACTAATTGAATCAATGTTGCCTGAAATTAAAGGAACATTATAATTCGTGTCTGTGTGTATAACCCTCAGGCAATTAAACAGTGTTGAAGTAAGCCAATCAGAGACTCACTATGCAATAGCAGCTGTGAGGCACTGTTTCCACCCCTAAATTGTTTTATTTGATAAAGAATTTTCAAGCCAGATGTGGTGGCTCATGGCTATAATTCCAGCACTTTGGGAGGCCAAGGTGGGAGTATTGCTTGAACCCAGGGGCTCAAGACCAGCTTGGGCAACATGGCAAGACCCTGTCTCTACAAAAAATAAAATAAAATAAAATAGCCAGGCATGGTGGCATGTGCCTGCGGTCCCAGCTACACAAGAGGCTGTGGTGGGAGGCTATCTTCAACCCAGGAAGTTGTGGCTGCAGTGAGCTATGATCACGCCACTGAACTCCAACCTGGGTGACAGAGAGAGACTCTGTCTCCAATAAATAAATAAATAAATAAATAAATAAATAAATAAATAAAAAGAATTTTCAAACTGGGGTATATGGACAAACGTCCCCTCTTTTACTGGGTGTGAGACCTCAGGTAAGTTACTTAACCTCTTTGAGCCTGTATTAGTGTGCCAGGGCTGCCATAATAAAAGGTCACAGGCTGGGTGGTTTGAACAGCAGAAAGTATTTCTTCCAGTGCTGGAGCCAGACATTGGACATCACGGTGTCATCAGGTTTCGCTCTCCCGAGGCCCTTCTCCTTGGCTTGCAGATGGCCACTTTCTTGCTGTGTGTTCACATGGTCTTCCGTCTGGGTTCGTCTGTGTCCTAATCTCCTCTTCTTGTAAGGACACCAGTCAGACTGGATGAGAGCCCACCCTCATGACCTCATTTCAACTTAATTACTTATTTAAAGGCCCTGTCTCCAAATACAGTCACATTCTGGGGTCCTGGGAGTTAGTGTTTCAGCATATGAATTTTAGGAAGACACAGTTCAGCCCGTAACAGAGCCCCGGTTTCCTCATTGGTAAAACTGGGATAAAATTTGCCCCCCTTTCTTGTTTTGAGACTCAAATCAGGTAAAGTAAGATAAAGGACTTTGGAGGGTGTCAGGTGCTAAACAAAGGAAAATGGTCATCCCATATAGGCAGGACAGACCGTTTCGGACGACATGTCTGTGGACCTGCTGAAAGTTGCATCCTCTGTACACACGTAAGATTTGGAGGCCAAGTTCTTTGTGAAAAGGTACATTTGCAAAGATGCTACTAAATGTCATGCCTTCTTAGGAATTGGAGCCTAGAGTGATACTGCAAATAAAACATTCATTTATTTATCCCCCACCATCATCGATTGCACACCTACCCTGTGTTGGGCCCTGCATCAGCCATTATCTATGGGTGAGGCAAAAACGCCAAGGAGGCTGGGTGGACTCCACAGGAAGTGGAGCAGAGAGTGGACTTCTAGTTTGTCTTCTATACGGCTTTCAGGGAGCTTCACTGACAATCTCTTTTGCCATCAACACCTTCCCCCTGCTTCTTTCTTCCTCAGTCACAGATGGATTCTCAGGATCTGAAAGTTCAGAAGAACTTGGAGGTCTCCCTGTGTCTGGAACTGGGACCACATGGGTCAAACCCAGGTAGGGACAAAATTCACATTCTGTCATTCTTAGGGACTGGGTATCTGATACAGTGAGATAAGCCTGGGTTCTATGAAAGACAAAGGCCAGTTACACACACCCTACACACCTCTTCACACACACACACACACACACACACACACATACATACACACACACACACATACATACATACACACACACATGCACAGAGTCCAGAGGAGCTTGCACCTTGGCTAGAGAAGGTAGCATTGGTAGTTTTTAGTGTTAGGAATTTCCAGCCCATGCTGAAAGAGTGTCCTTAGTTCACAGAGGGAAAAATAATATCATTGTACATTACTGACCTCTGTCGCTTGCATTTTGAAATTTCAAAGCTGAATAAGGAGCATAATGCCCACCTTCCTACCTCAGCTATGGGAAACCCTTCCCTTTTGGGCTCTGCTTCATATGATAGGGCTGAAGGAAGATGAAAAATAAAGCCATGTCCCCGATGGGCATCCAACAGCAACGTGGTGACATCTTCCTTTTTTTTCGGTGCCAGGTCCTGAGTTTGAAGTCTCATTGTTCAATAGGAATGCCAAGAAGAAATAAGAAGTCGACAGCTACAAAATGAATACTGCAATACATTGAGGTAGACCTCAGCCTACAGTCCTAAGGCAGGAAGGGAGAAAAAAGAGTGACAGAAAGGTACAGCTTGCTACATGAAAAAAGCAAACTCAAAAGAATGGGAAGAAGATGGACCTTGGGCATTTACGGCTTTACCTCAGAACACCAGACGATTCTGTATCTTGGAAACACTCTTTCTTTCTCTTTGGACTTCAAGCTTACTTTGTTTCTATATCAGGACTGGAAATGGGAATTATGAAGCCAAAAATATCAACAGCTTTAGATCCTTGGTTAAAAACATCAGCCGCAACTGAGCTTACCTCCCCCATTCTTGACATTTCATTATAAGAGGAAAACCACAAGCCTAACTTAGCAAAGGCTGTTATAATTAACTCACAAGCCCTCCTGTGCTTACTAGTGGTTTTTAGGGCTCTGAAGCTTAGATGTAATGTAAGATGGGTTATTTAATATGCATTATGGAAGGAGGAAACAAAGACATATTTTTATTCTCTTCTGCTGTACAGCAGCTTGGTTGGTTCCATTCCATCCATTTAATTTACTGTTTCTAGGCACAAGGGAATCATTTCCATGTGAAATTTATCTGTATAAATTTGGGATAATATGTGTCAATCAAAGTTCTTAATGGCAAATAACAGAGACCAAGTCTGGCCCTGTGAAGCAGAAAAGGAATTTATTTAAGTGTATTAGGTGACTCAGAATCCCAGGAGGGCAGAGTAAAGCTGGGAGGTGCAGCCTGCGACCATTCCGCAAATCAATTCTAGCGGTGGTCTGGTGGATGGTACCCTCCTGCCTTTGCTCTGGACAGAGATCCTGCAGCTTGCCCTGAGACCACCCTGACATTGCACAAGCTTTTGGGTCCTCTGTAAACCGGCTGTAGTGGCCACCGTCCTGCCAGTGTGCCCGCAATCCTAACCAGGCTCCCAGGTTCTCAGTTGGTGGCCCCTTCTCATGTTCCTCCTTCTCCAAAGATCTCTACTTGAATTCCACTCCTCGCCCGTTTTGGTTATCTTTACCCAATGGAAGGGGGCTCACACTCTACAAACACACATGTGCACGCACGCACGCACGTGTGCACACACACGCCCTGTACCCCAGTGGCTTCTGTCCGGGTTAGAGTCATTCTGCCTGCAGTGGCTCTGGGGCTTCACAGTCAGTGATGTTGAGAGAGGTGGCCCAGACCCCCTGGTGACTGAGTCCCCCAGGCAGGGTCTCCTTGTTCCCAATCCTGCCATGGGCTTGGAAGGCACTCTTGATTCTTTAACTACTTAACCATTTAGAGCAAGCTCACACATGTCTCCGAAGGACAAGTGTCAAGCCTTGGGAGACCATATAGTCTAGATTCATATCAGGGAAGAAGAGTCTTACATACATTGCAAGGTTCTTTTCTGACACCGTCTGTGAGCCTCATTTTCTTTCTTTCTTTCTTTTTTTTCTTAGATAGAGTCTCGCTCTGTCACTAGGCTGGAATGCAATGGCATGATCTTGGCTCACTGCAACTTCCACCTCTTGGGTTCAAGCAATTCTCCTGCCTCAGCCTCCTGAGTAGCTGGGACTACAGGTGCATACCACCACACACCACTAAGTTTTGTATTTTTAGTAGAGGTGTTGGTCAGGATGGTCTCGATATCCTCACCTTGTGATCCACACACCTTGGCCTCCCAAAGTGCTGAGATTACAGGTGTGAGCCACCATGCCTGGCCAAGCTTCATTTTTATGCAGAGTGGTCACCTTGGAGTCCCCCAAGAAAGTATCAGGCCCACACTATTTTCTATCGGCTACTCCCTTTGGCGGACCTGGCCAGGGCTCCTGGCCAGGACTCTCCTGGCGTTCATCTTTCCCCATCTCCCTCTTGAGGGTAGCGGATAGTATGGGGTTCAGTGCTGATGCTTCCCATGACTGTGTTATGTCACTCCTCATGTGTGGGTGAAGCAAGGCCATATATGGAACATTTAAGGTGGTGGAATTACCAACTTGAGAATTAACTGTGCCTACTTCTTCCTCAAACTGTAAGCTCGATGACAAAGAACAAGAAGTAGCTTTTTTTCCCTAATTCTCCCAAGTGAGGAGCCAGGTTCCGTGTCCAGGGTGTCTGGACTTCTTTTATCTCCAAGGAGCATTAGATGTCTGCTTTCAACAGTTGGAGTTTCTCCATGAAACAGTACACAACCCCCTGGAACAACAGGGCTCAGTGGGGTGAAGGGAAGGACAAAGAGAGCAGAGCCCCAAGGCTGGCGGGAGGGCAGGAGAGGAGGTTCTGGAACAGTGCAGGGAGCTCCCACGGGCAGGCACTACCTCAAGGAAGGTGACACCTTGGATGATGGCTGCCTGCCTGGAGGCCAGCGAAGGACAGGGTACTGATCTGTCATGCAGAGCCCTGACAGCCAAGGCAAGTGTCTCCTAGTACTGAACCTGGCATGCAGGGGCTGGCAAACTCGGTGTATTAGTCGATTCTCACACTGCTAATAAAGATATACCTGAGACTGGTATGTCTTTATTTTTTATATTTATATGTCTTAATTTATAAAGGAAAAAGGTTTAATGGACTCACAGTTCCGCAGACTGCAGAGGCCTCACAATCACGGCAGAAGGCAAAGAGAAGCAAAGGCACATCTTACCTGGTGGCAGGCAAGAGGGCAAGTGCGGGGGAACTTCCATTTATAAAACCATCAGATCTCATGAGACTTACTATCACTAGAACAGTATGGGGAAACTGCCTCCTGATTCAATTATCTCCATCTGGCCCTACCCTTGACACATGGGGATTATTACATTTCAAGAAGAGATTTGGGTGGGGACACACCAAACAATGTCGCTTGGCATTAACTGTCTGCTGGCACCAGGATGGGCCTGACCTGGGCTTGCTGAGCAGGTGAGGCTTGACTCAGACAGACCCATAGCAATGGACAGACAGTGGTGGGCGGTGGGCTACACTCACAAGCACATCACATAAGGTGATGCAGGGCGAACCAACTGAGTGCGACCCCATGCTTAGAGAATTGTTTAGGGCACCTCCATGTTCCCAGAGTTCCCGTACATCCCAAGAGTAGGGGTGGCAGTGCCAGAGAGTAAAATGGATATTGGATTTCTCCCTAACTCTTCAGAAAAGACTGATTTTGGAATGATTTCAGATTTATGGCAATGTTGCAAAGATCATATAGAAAGCTTATATCCCTCACCCAGTTTTTACCATTGTTACATTTCCATGGTACATTTGTCAAAACTCAGAGACGTCGTTAGTACATTTTATTACTGACTCACCTCTAAACTCTGTTTGAATGTCACCAGTGTTTTCATCAGTCACCGCCTTCTGTTCCAGGAGCCACTCTACCTCATAGCCTCTAGTTGGCACGTGTCCCCAGTCTCCTCTGGTCTGTGACAGTTTCTCAGGCTTGTCTAGTGTTTTTGTGTCTTTGACACCTGAAGTGGTACTGTCCAGCTAGCCTATGGAATGTCTCCCAAACTGGGTTTTTGTGACCTTGACATCTTGAGTAGTACTGTCCAGCTAGCCTGTAGAATGTCTCCCAAACTGGGTTTGTGGAGATTTTACCTACAATTAGATTGGGGTGGTGGGATTTGAGGAAGTGTCCTTCTCATCTCATCATATGGAAGGTACACCATACCCACACGGCATCACCGGCGTGCCAGCCCTCATCATTTCATTAGGGTGATGTCTGCTGGGTTCACCACTGTAATGGATTCTTTCCCTTTTCCCTATTCTATTCTTTATAAGCCACCCTAACACCTTTAATTTGCAATAGAAAAATAAAGAAGTGTGATGCTATTTGCAACTGTCATGGAAGAATTCCTGCCTGTTATATTTGTCTTTGAGAAAGGGTTTTCTTGAAGCTTTCAACCAAAAGTAGTAACTCTAACGGTAAGAATTTCAGGCTCTGTGACAGTTGGGTGTGGGTGCGTGGGCTTCGGTGACAAACGTAAGCAGCGTTCTTCATCCTACCACTCAGGCAGTGCCCTGCTCCACTTGGATATGGGGACAGACCCTGGAGAGTCTGTTTATAAGATCTCGGTACAGGTTTGAAAATTTACCACTCCTACACACGCACGAGGGACCATCTTCCCAATTATTTTCTAATGCAGGATGTGAGTGAAGATTTAGAATGGGTGTGTTGATGGTTTACTCAGGACAAACTAAGCATCCTCGGTGTGGAGCATAATTAAAGAATTATGGCCCCTTTCTATTTCAAGTCCAATGAGACAGTCACTCAATTTCAACAGCAAGACCTTTCTCACACCTTTGAAATTGGAAGTGGCTGGGCGCGGTGGCTCTCGCCTGTAATCTCACCACTTTGGGAGGCCAAGGCAGGTGAATCATGAGGTCAGGGGTTCAAGACCAGCCTGGCCAATACGGTGAAGCACTGTCTCTACTAAAAATGCAAAAATTAGCTGGGAGTGGTGGTGCACACCTGTAATCCCAGCTACTCAGGAGGCTGAGACAGGATAATTGCTTGAACCTGGGAGGTGGAGGTTGTAGTGAGCCTAGATGGCGCCATTGCATTTCAGCCTGAGCAACAGCCTGAGCGACTCCATTTCAGAAAGAAAAAAAAAAAAAAGAAATTGGAAGCTCTTTAAGGATAGCTGTGGAGACAAGTATGCTGCCCCTACCGCGGTGTTTGTGATCCTTAAATAAAAGGATGCTGCCTCCGGAGCCTTGCTGCTGTCATTTTCAGCTATTTTCCCAACTGCTTCTGTTGACCCTGAGAGTTACGGATTTTCAGGTTTAATGCTTTAGGCAGAAAGCACTTTTGCAGTGGGAATCAGCAGAAAGTTTCTATGAATCATTTAGAATATCTGAAATGACATTCAGAGTAGTTACCGGCACATTACAGAAGTTGTTTATTGGGCTTCTGACTTGCAAAGAAGCAATGAATTTTGCAACAGACTTAGAGCAATAAAACACAATGATGTTTATTCACATGTGCTGTCAAAATTAAAATTCAGTTCCATACGTCTTTGACTTGGATCTCTAATAGAAATCATCTCCGAATATCCCATTAATGTGGGTTGTCACAGTCGTTCTGCAGAAGGTTCGAGTGAGGCAGAGATTTGATGGAAGTCTTTAGAGAGACTGTGGAAGTCAAGATGGGGCCTCTGATGGTTCCGAGTTCTGGAAGGCCTGGCTAAGCTCCCTGAAGTCAAGCTTCTGACTTAAAGATCAAGGCTGAAGCTCACCTTCCACAGCCACTTCCATCTGGCTCCATTTTGACCTTTGCCTTTATTCAACACCTTTTGTGGATGTTGGGCTGCTGGGCAGAGGATAAGAACAAGATGCTGAGATGCTGCTAGTGCTCCTGAGAAGCTTGAAATTTCGAGGAGGTAGAGCAGGGGGAGGGGGACCTGAGGATGAATAACGGGTCAATTAAAATCAGTGGCGAGGATTACCCAGGTGACAAAGTGGGGTGGGGAGGGCAGAGTGTTCCAGACAAAGACAAAGCTGGTTAAAAGGGCCAGAGACAGGCTTGGAGAACTGCAGGAAATTAACCCAACACAATATTAAAGGAGATTTGAAAGCTACTTTAAAACTCTACACTGTGGGCATAAGCATTGATAAATGGACAGATAGAACAGAATAGTTGACTTAAGAGACACCCAAGAACATTTAAGTGCTGAATAGGTAAAAAAAAAAAAAAAAAAGAGAGAGAGAGACCAGTGAGAAAAGATTTGGCTTATTCAAAAAGTAATAGACAATGCCGGGCGCGGTGGCTCAC
>PVKV010035406.1:5502-16777 GCA_004027835.1 Alouatta palliata
TTGTTACCCAGGCTGGAGTGCAGTGGCGCGATCTCGGCTCACCGCAACCTCCGCCTCCTGGGTTCAAGCAATTCTCCTGCCTCAGCCTCCCGAGTAGCTGGGACTACAGGCACGTGCCACCATGCCCAGCTAATTTTTGTATTTTTAGTAGAGACGGGGTTTCACCATGTTGACCGGGATGGTCTCGATCTCTTGACCTCGTGATCCACCCGCCTCAGCCTCCCAAAGTGCTGGGATTACAGGCGTGAGCCACCGCGCCCGGCTAGGACAGTTTTTTTATATTGACCTTTCCTAAAAAGCAGAGGGACTAAGGTCATCTGAGAAGGTGTTTCAGCAGGGAGTAAAGTAAAAACGGTTTTGCAGTGTGGTAGTCTGATCAGAGACTGGGCGCAGGAGTTGCGGGTAGGGAGTGCAGAGGAAGGGCCTGCTGGCTGCTCTCCACGGGCCTGGAATGAAACTCTTGGCCGAGCTTTGAGAGGAGCTGGAGAGTACACAATTGACTCAGAATGCAGTGCCTTCAATAGCTGGCCCAGCCTGTGAAGGAAGTCTTACCCATTAGGATACTGAAGAATGTCTGCCCGAAACGGCAGTTTGGGTTTTAGCATAATCGACATTGGACTGTTTCTGTGTGATTCATTGAAAGAGCCAGGGCTTGGCAGCCAAGACAGACTTGGGTTCAGGCCCCAGCTCTGCCATGTGCTGCTGTGCTGCCCAGAGAGAGTCAGTTCTCTCCTAGCCTTTGTTTTCCATCTGTGAAATGGAACTAATAATACTCTGTGGCGAGATTGGTATAGAATTGTGAGTGATGTGTGTAAAACACCTGGCAAAGTGCCTGGCACATGTGAATTGGCATTTTATCAGTGGCAGCTCTTACAGTGATAATCATGAAAGGACCTTGTGCAGTAGGAGGGGAAGACACACGCATCAAAATCAGGAGGTTGTGTCTCTCCCACTGCGGCGGTAGGGTTTGCATGCAATTCCTTAAGAAGTTTTGTCCCATTTAGTAGGTAGCAGGTTAAAAGAAGGAGGCCAGGACATCACGCTGCTGTACAACACTGGGATCAGCTGTTGGTCTATCTAGAGCTCACTCCTACACCTTCCAGTGTTTAGCTATAGGGCATGAGGACCAACATCAGGGTCCAAAGTCTTCCTGCGTGAAATCAAGGGATGAGGCCTGACCAATGTGAATAACCCCTGACGGGTGGGGACACGTGGCCTGAGTGCCCAGAAGCCTAAGGCTGTTACAAAGAGGAGGCTGGGTGGCCAAGAGACTTGTGGGCATTTAGAGAAATCTTGGAAGCTCTCCAGCAAAGGCTGGGAAAATTGGCCAGTGGGCCCTGTGCTCACAGGAGGGGAAGGATAGGTCAGAGGCTGACAGGTGCCAAGGAAAGAATCAATGATGTATGTGGCAAAAAATCCCAATGCAACCCCCTACTGGCAAATCCCTGGTCTTCTCCATTCTCATCTACCAGAAGCTGGGCGGCTCCCATCCTGGTGCTGCTTTTACCGGTTGTATGATCCTGAGCAGATCACTCATTCCCCCTGCCTCAGTTTCCTCCTCTGTGAGATGAGATTGAGGACACCTGCCTCGTGGGGTTGTTAATTTAATAAAGTTGATAGTGTGAGGAACTTTGCACATGACAAAGAAAAACATAAATACTCCGTTTATTGGAAAAGTCGCAGATATGAAAGGCGAAGCTGATTCTCAACCTTCTTGAGTCAGGAGGACTGAACTTAGTCCTGAAGTTAATCCAATCCCAGGAATATTCCGTGGGATTGGATTAGCTTCAGGCAGTTGGCTACCTATTCTTGTCCCCGTTGCCTTCCCTTAGTTCTCACTTTCATTTTCTGCACCATCTCAGGTTGCTGGTTAAGCAGTTTAAAGGAGCGTTTCAAGTTCTCCTTCCCGTTTTCTCTTTCAGCAGCAGCCTAGGTGCCGAATGGCAGCAGAAACGTGCTGCCCTCTGGTGGCCACCGTCGAGCATAGCGACGCAGGAGTAATTCTTGCAGACGCTTAAAGCTGAAGCCACCCTAAGTCTCTGGCAGTTGAAACGCGTCCTCACTGTCTGAGTGCCTTGAGTTCAGTTAGCTGAACTCTCCCCTTTCCCCTGGGGTCTGGAGACCTCCTGACACATTCGGGTGGATGGGGGGTCTGGTGGGTGAGGCTGAGCGCCCAGAGCAGTTGCCCTTCGTTAGGCAGGATTTCCTGTTGCTCAGAGTGAAGGAACCTTGACCTCCCTTTCCAGGCCTCACCCTCCCTCCCACCAACACTGGCGCGGAGTGAAGCTCCGTGTACTCAGACTACAGGCTGTGAAGTCTTGGGCTCCTTGGATTGGCTTCAGTGGCTGGGCCCTGGTTAGGAGGCGCCTATAGGCGGCGGCCCCAGATCAGCCCCCGGCGCGGCGCGGGAACGCCCCGCCTGTTCCCTGGGGCTTGGTGGAGAGGCAGAGCCGGGAGCGTGGAGGGAGGGGGGGCCTGCGGGAGCGCCACCTTCAGGGCTGACCCTGAGCACTTGTTTTTTCTAAGCCTCTGCTGTCAGCTAGCAAATGTGAAGCTCTGTAAAAATACAAGGCTTTGGGGAAGTGGTGATGGGGCCAAGAGGAAGTGAGCAAGCTGATTTTGTGCAGCTCTGCAGGCGGCCGTGGGGTGGGAGAGGGCCCTGGGCAGAAGCCGCCACCTTTCGCCTGCCTGACATCCTGTCTCAGCTGCTCGTCGACCAGTTCTAGGGCTCCAGAGGTCTTTTTCCTGGGCTCCTGCTAACACTGCATCTTGCTGTTTTTGTAGGCTGGCAACTGGGGTTTTCTAGGCTTTTCGGAGAAGCTGCAAAGGATCAGATGAATCATCTGTCCTGCCAGCCTCTCAGATTGTTAAGCAGAATCGCAAGGGCAAGGTTGCACTCTTGTGGTTGAGCCCCAAGTCGGCCCCAGGCCGGGGTTTGGGACAGGTGAGGCCTTTCCCTTTCCCCTCCAGTCACCCTTCCTGTGATATAAGCCAGTGGTTTCTCCCAGAACTTTGCTTCCCTGATGGAGTTCAGGTTCTTTTAGTAGAATTTTAAATTTTATTTTTAATTAAAAAGAAAATAGAGATGGGGGGTGTCTCACTATGTTGGCCAGGTTGGTCTTGAACTCCTGACCTCAAGCAATCCTCTCACCTCAGCCTCCCAAAATGCTAGGGTTACAGGCTGAGCCACCATACACCCAGCCTCTTCTAGTAGAATTGAAAAAGCCATGGCCTTTCTTTTCGGTGGGAAATTCTGAACCACAGTTAATTTACATATTTTTTTTTTTATTAAAAGAAAAAATTGGCACCTTGATCTAATGAAAATGATTTCCTTTCTGGCCCAGAGCGCCCCAGACTTAACAGCAGCCTGCTCATGCAATCATCTGGTCCTGCCATCTCCTCCCAGCTCAGAGCAGCTGCCAAATCTACATCATACCTGTGCTTCGTGCCCATAGTCTTGGTGGCTACTTTCTTTTCTAGATCTGAGACTACTTATCAGTACTGGTTTTGATAGCACGGTAACATCAAACCCAGGGACTCCTTGTACTTTTGAAAGCTTTGTATAGTTCATTTGCTCATCTACTTACTGAGGGCTGGCGTTCAGAATATGGGCTCTGAAGCAGAAGCCTGGGTTTGAATGCTGGCTTTGCTACTGCCTAGCTTACAACTTTGGGCAGTTATTTAACCCTGCTGAGCCTCAACTTGCTCAGCATAGTGATAGTATCTGTTTCATTAGGGAGCATGGAATGAGTCTGTGAATATAAGCTGCTTAACACTTAGTAGTTGGTATGATGGAGAGTACTTTAGAGTCCTTGCTGATTTATTGTTTCCTTATATACCCAATGCCAAGTTTATGCCACCTGATTCACTGAGGTGCTTTCCTATTCATTTATCAAAAATGTACTGAGCACCTACGATCTGCCAGGCATCATAGCAGGGGCTAGAAATGCAGAAATGGAAAGTGGTGGTCTCTGTCCTCCAGGAACTTACAGGCGAAGTGGGGAAGTCATATACACACAGCACAGTGGGGTCCCAGGGGAGAGGCGAAGTCTAGGAAGTTTTCTTCAAGGTCCTATTGGGGAACAGTCTTGAAGCAGAAGTATTTGTTTTCTAGATGGACTTGGGGGAGAAGGGTCTTGCAAACCAGGCAGAGTGTGTGCCTAGGGGAGAGGAAGTGAAAGAGGATGACTCTGAGCCACGAGTTGCTCAGCGTAGTGGCACTGATGGTATCTGTGGGGACCCAGGTGACAGGAGACTGCAGAGGCTGGGAGACCCGCCACAAAGGGCGTAAGCCACTCCGAGGAGTCTGGACTTGATCCTGAGGCAATACGCAGACTAAATGGTTTAGAAGGGGCAGGGAATATCCTGGGTATTGAGCTCTGGTGTGGTTGCTCTGGTTGTCTGAGGCGCGGGGTAGGAAACTGCAGCGTCTCCTGCTTGAGATGTGATGAAACATGTGACCAAGAGTGGTCATGCACCATGGGCGGTGGGTGCAGCGGTGGGGAATGGGCAAATGAGATGACCTTCTGCCCCAGCCTCTCTGTCCTCTTTCCCAGATTGCCTTTTGGTTTTCAGTCTAGGGCTGGGCCGAGTTCCAGGCCGGAATGTTAAGTAACTGTCAGAGTCCTTCCCCTCTGTTCTCAAATCACCCCCCACCCACCCCAGCAGTGATGGATCTTGTCTATTCAGAGAACATGAAGGAAGGGCTTCCCTTGTTCACAGAAAAGAAATTCCCATGCTGCATGCAGAGAATTCTGAGGGTGGAAGTCCCAGGTGGGCAGAGGTGGCTAGGTTGGTGACCCTAAGTGGGTCTCCTGCCTTTCTTCTCTCTAGTGGATCATTCTTTCATGTGTTAGCTTGCCTGCAGCATGCTGTGTTTAGACACAAACCTCTTTCCTTGGTTTCTCTGACCCAGCTGAGATGGACTGATTCCAAAGGAACTTAGCTATGTACTGGAGTAGAGGAGGGAGGGTTTTTTGCAGTGTTTAACTGAGATTCAAAGAGTGCTATATAGTGAGAAAGGCTGTTTTTTTTTTTTTTTTCTTGGTAGCATGCAGCCTTCTAGAAATTTGTCTCGGCAACTTTCTTCTCTGAAGCACAGATAAAGAAAGCAGTTACAGTAAAAACATTTATGAGAGGCCACATTGGAGGCTGATGAAGTTTTTCAAGTTCCAGCAGTACAGGGATGTGGGCAGACATGACATTGGAAAATACTAGAGTGATGGAAATTCAGTTGGAGAGGACTGCCCTTTTTAATGTCTGGGGAGTTTGCCCAGGGAGGAATGACAAGTCTGGCAGGGACGAGCATGGGATTTGGTAAGACTTGGATCAACTTGGGATACAGCAGTGAGGGTGGGGGGCAGAATCAATGAATGACATCAAAACGGAGCAGCCAACAGGAGGACCCTAACCGGCCCCAGGCAGAGGCCTCTCCCTTAGTCCCTTCTCCTAAGTGCTTGTTCGTAAACACCAGAACACCATTGTTGTTACTGCTGAATTTTATTATTTTGGGCCGTACATATTTAGATGCTTAAGATAAAGACGATAAAGCCCTCAAGCCCCTGTGTGGCTTCAGTCCAAGTGTTCCTTCCCTGCCTCCAACACACCTGGTTAAAACGATCCCTTTGCGTGGTGTTGAGATGCACCTGAACCAGATAGGATCCCCACATAACACTTGCGTTCAAGTGTCTGGTTCCCAGAAATTGATGACTAGGTAAGGCATTTTCAGGGAGAGGAGGCTGATTCCCACACAGTCGCCTGTTCCTTCAGGGTGGGGCTGTGGCTTGGGGAGTGTGGGCAGGAAGATATGCCATGTGATTCTGATGCACACCATCCTTTTCCTTCTTTCTGTATGTCTGGTCATTCTGTTATCCTGTTGTTCCTCACATAGGCTGGACACTGGCCGGCTGCCAGTGTAAGGGCCAGTGTGATTCTGCTGTGGTGTGAGCAGCAGGGAACCTTTGCTTATCCCTTTGACCAAGCATCTCTGCTACAAAGGCTGGGTATTAGCTGTGCTCAGCGAGGCGTCAACGCATGCAAGCACTTCGCAGGAATAGTTCTGGCTAAGGTTAGGAGGCTGCCACCAAAGTCTCTTTTTTGTTCCTTTTCTTCTTCCGTTTGCCTTTTTATCATGAGATCTTTTTGCAGCTGGCAGAAAGATTGCAAAGTCAGTGCTTCCAGCTCCCCCCGATCCTGCACTGTCATCTGGTCCCTGAATGAATGAATTCGGATACCCGATCTCGTCTCGAGCCTTCTCCCCTGCCACTCATGACTCCTCCTCTGCTCTTTCCATCTTTTTGCTGAGAGTTCCTGGCTCTGTACTTCCTCTTGGCCCATCTCACTTCCTGAAACACCCTGAAGAGGGTTGCTTATCTCGATGGAACTAAAAAAGCTGAAGATAGAGGTCTTGACGGCCTCTGTTTGGGGAACTAAGAGCAGCAGGGCTTTCAGATTCAGTCCATGTAGAACTGTCCTCCAGGGTTCTGGGAACTCGAGGATGTGTGGCGTTCAAAGGGGCTGGAAGTGATCCACCTGTGATGAGCCCTTTCTAAGGAGAGGGGTCTCCAAGAGATCACCCCACCAGAAAAGAGTAGGAATGAGTGAGTTGTGAATTTTAGACTGTCACTGCACATGGACCTCTGGGAAGACGTCTGGCGAGAGCTACACCCACTGGCCCTACGGACGGATCTTGCTGGCTCACCTGTCCTGGAGGTTCCCCTGGGAAGGCAAGATGTCCATCAACAGCACTGCTCTGTCACTGGCCAACATTACCTACATCACCATGGAAATTTTTATTGGACTCTGTGCCATAGTGGGCAATGTGCTGGTCATCTGGGTGGTCAAGCTGAATCCCAGTCTGCAGACCACCACCTTCTATTTCATTGGCTCCCTAGCCCTGGCTGACATTGCTGTTGGGTTGCTGGTCATGCCTTTGGCCATTGTCATCAGCCTGGGCATCACGATCCACTTCTACAGCTGCCTTTTTATGACCTGCTTGCTGCTGATCTTTACCCACGCCTCCATCATGTCCTTGCTGGCCATCGCCGTGGACCGATACTTGCGGGTCAAGCTTACCGTCAGGTAGCCTGCGGGGTAGGGTGGGCAGCGATTGAGGCACCTGGGAAATGAGGCTACAAAGCCCAGAGCCCAGACTTTTTGTATGAAAATGAATCCAAATTGGCCCTTGATGTTGAAAGAGGGCAATAAGTGTCTTTTCCTGATATTGTCTGTGAGGGGGTTAGCAACAATGAGTTGGAATTCAGGAGCTAGAATCAGAGGAATGCTCCGATCTTGTCTCCACTGACTAGGGGTGGGCGCTCAGTCCCCCCAGCTATAGCTACTAATCACTGGCTAAAAATGAGGAAATCCTGATGCATCTTTAATTCATAAAAAGTGCTCTGGAGTTTTAGAAATGATAAAAACCTACTAGATAAGACTTACTATTTTAGGAGAAGCAGGCAGATAAGAATAAGAGGAGATAAACTGATGGTTCTGTTGTTTTGCAAATGTAGGTTGTTATTTTATCTTTGCTTCCTGTTCTGTACCCACTTCAATGCTGAGAAAGGGATTCTTGGTATATATATATATATATATAATATATATATATATTTTTTTTTCTCCTCTTTCTCCTCCTGAGGTGTGAGAGCTTTTTTCCCCAAAAATGTTCTTCATTACATGTGACCATATGAAGAGAAGGGACTGCCAAATGGAGAAATCTCCTTCCCCGGGTCACCTAAATTGCACTGGTCTCAAGAGAACTGAGGAAAGAGCTTAGTGAGGGTGCTACAAACAGGCTCGAGATGTAGACAGGTCTAGGTTCAAATCTCAGATGTGGGATCTGCTCTTGGACGAGTTGTTTGACTTTCTGTCCTTTGGTTTCTACTCCATGTCACAGTGGCTGCGATGCTTGGAACTCAGACTTACCTTGTTTTAATTTTAGCCCCACCACTTCTAGCTTGCGTAAATTACTTCTTTGTGTTTCACTTTTTAATCTATAAAATGGGGATAAGGGGACTTTGCTCATAAGATGAAATGAGTTAACATATGTCCAGTACCAGCCACACAATCTGTGCTCAATAAATGGTAGGTATCGTTACTATGATTTTCACAGTTGCCATCAATAAAATTGAGGTTGTAATAAAATATCTCCCATTTTTGTTGTGAGATTTAATTGAGTTAAAATCTACTAATAATTAACTATATTTGTTTCCTTTTTGTGGCCTGTGTAGGCTGTTGTCAGGAAGGACAGTTTGAGGAGAAATGGGGACTCTTACTGGATGAGTCTTTTAAGGTCTCTGAAATACTTCAACACAATTTTGTAACTTCATTGATTCATTTAACTCAAATACCAAGCATGGATGCCCATGAAGGTAGAGAAGTAGGAGCAGGCTGTATAGCTCTCAGGAAGTGGAGCCCTGAGCGGGGCACATAAGCACTTGACTCTAGACAACATCTTCCTAATCTATTCAAGAGTGTTCCTCTTTAGACAAGTCCTCAGAGGAGTTTGCTGGATTTCTCTCCAATCATTGTCTGCTCATTTTGACTTCATATCCAGCAGAGTTTAGCTGGAATCACTGTAGAACATCAATACTATCCTCTCTTAACAGAAGATTGGAGAATTAAGAGAGTGTATGCCTTACTTCCCCTTCTCTCTCTCCTTTACCAGCTCCATCTCCCCCTACCCTTCAGCAGTTCCTGCTGTGGACTCACTGACTCTCTTCATTCACACAGATACAGGAGGGTCACCACTCACAGAAGAATATGGCTGGGCCTGGGCCTTTGCTGGCTGGTGTCATTTCTGGTGGGATTGACCCCCATGTTTGGCTGGAACATGAAGCTGACCTCAGAGTACTACAGAAATGTCACCTTCCTTTCATGCCGCTTCCCTTCTGTCATGAGCATGGACTACATGGTATACTTCAGCTTCTTCACCTGGATTTTCATTCCCCTGGTCATCATGTGTGCAATCTATCTTGACATCTTTTACATCATCCGGAACAAACTCAGCCAGAACTTCTCTAACTCCAAAGAGACAGGTGCATTTTATGGACGGGAGTTCAAGACGGCGAAGTCCCTGTTTCTGGTGCTTTTCTTGTTTGCTTTGTCGTGGCTGCCTTTGTCCATCATCAACTGCGTCACCTACTTTCATGGCGAGGTACCACAGCTTGTGCTGTACTTGGGCATCCTGCTGTCCCATGCCAACTCCATGATGAACCCTATCGTCTATGCCTATAAAATAAAGAAGTTCAGGGAAACCTATCTTTTGATCCTCAAAGCCTGTGTGGTCTGCCATCCCTCTGATTCTTTGGACACAAGCATTGAGAAGAATTCTGAGTAGTTATCCGTGAGAGATGACTCTCTGTCTCATTGACCTTCAGATTCACCATCAACAAACATTTGAGGGTCTGTCTGCCTGGGCCAAGGGATCTTTACATCCTTGACTACTTCCACTGAGGTGGGAGCATCTCCAGGGCTCCCCAGTTATACCTCCCCTACTCCACTGCTCTCCGTTCTTTCCTCCACTCCGTTTTTTCCTTGTCCTTCTTCTCTAATTCAATGTTTTGGAGGCCTGACTTGGGGACAATGTATTATTGATACTATTGTCTGTTTTCCTCCTTCCAAAATAGAAGAATAATCATGAAGCCTCAAGGGTGCCTCGTTGACTTACTGACAAAAGGTTCTAGTTGGGCTGAACATGTGTGTGGTGGTGACTCAGTTCCATGCCATTGTGGAATTGAGCAGAGAACTTCTCTCAGAGGATTCCGAGGAGATGCTGGGAACAGAAGGAATAAACTGAGTTTAAGGAGGACTTAAAGTGCTGCATTCACCTGTGGATGTTTTGAGTAAATAAAGGACAATAGCTAACTGTGGTGTAGCTCTTTGCTGGGGTCACTTGGGGCTTAAAGACCCAGCTGGCTGCCTTTGGCACTCAGCCTGCTTGCTACCTGGAGCCATGTGGTGGCATAGGCCCCTTCTTACTCTTTGCACCAGAACACCCTGCTCCTTATTCCCGGGTTCATCAGACCATTTGCCAATTTGGTGAACCATTCATTCATCTATTGTGAGAGAAAGAATCCTATTCATTTCTCCTGGTGTTTCATTTTCTTAGGAGTAGTGGGGGAAGGGCAAAAAGAGGCAGTGGATAGCTGTTATTTGTTGAGCACTTTTCTTTTCTTTCTTTCTGCTTTTTTTTTAGAAACGGGGTTTCACCATGTTGACCAGGATGGTCTCGATCTCTTGACCTCGTGATCTGTCCACCTCGGCCTCCCAAAGTGCTGGGATTACAGGCGTGAGCCACCGCGCCCAGCCTCTTTTCTTTCTTTCATTTTTGTTTGTTTTGAGACAGGGTCTATCTCTTGTCACCCAGGCTAGTGTGTAGTAGCTTGATCACAGATCACCGCAGCCTCAACGTCTCTGGCTTGAGGGATCCTCCCACCTCAGCCTCCCAAGTGACTGGGACCGGGTGCATGCCATCAAGCACAGCTGATTTTTTTTTTTTTTTTTTTTTTTTTTTAGTTTTGGTAAAGACAGGGTCTCTTTGTGTTGCTCAGGCTGGTCTCGAACTCCTGGGCTCAAGTGATCCTCCTGCCTTGGCCTCTCAAAGTGTTGGGATTACAGGTGTGAACCACTGCAGGTGGCCTGTCGAGCACTTTCTATGCACTAAGTTCTTCTTCGGATGCATTATCTCCTTTGATCCTGACAGTCTGTGAGGTCAGTACCACCATAATGATCATCTCCATTTTGCAGAAGAAAAACTGAGGCACAGAGAAGTTAACTTGTCCATCGTTTCCTGATTAACAAATAATTTTTTTTTTATATATATATATACTTTTTATTGCATTTTAGGTTTGGGGGTACATGTGAAGAACATGCAAGATTGTTACATAGGTACACACATGGCAGTGTGATTTGCTGCCTTCCTCTCCATCACCTATATCTGGTATTTTTCCCCATGCTATCCCTCCCCAACACCCCACCCCCCGCTGTCACTTCCCTTTTTCCCCCCAACAGACCCCAGAGTGAGATGCTCCCCTCCCTGTGTCCATGTGTTCTCATTGTTCAACACCCGTCTATGAGTGAGAATATGCCGTGTTTGGTTTTCTGTTCCTGTGTCAGTTTGCTGAGAATGATGGCTTCCAGGTTCATCCATGTCCCTACAAAGGATGCAAACTCATCGTTTTTGATGGCTGCATAATATTCCATGGTGTATATGTGCCACATTTTCGCTGTCCAGTCTATCATCGATGGGCATTTGGGTTGGTTCCAGGTCTTTGCT
>PVKV010035407.1:0-16693 GCA_004027835.1 Alouatta palliata
ATGGAACGGAATGGGGAATGGAATGGAGATTGGAATGGGGAATGGAATGAAACGGAATGGGAAATGGAATATAGAATGGAATGGAGAATGGAATGGAATGGAACAGGGAATGGAATGGGGAATAGAATGGGTCATGTAAAAGAATGGAATGGGGAATGGAATGGGGAATGGAATGGAGAATGGAATGGAATGGAAAGGGGAAAGGAATGCGGAATGGAATGGAGAATGGAATGGGGAATGGTGTGGAGAATGGAATGGAATGGAATGAGGCATGTAATGTAATGGAATGGGGAATGGAATGAAATGCAATGAGAAATGGAATATAGAATGGAATGGAGAATGGAATGCAATGGAACAGGGAATGGAATGGGGAATGGAATGGAGAATGGAATGGAGGATGGAATGAAATGGAATGAGAAATGGAATAGAGAATGGAGTGGAGAATGGAATCGAACGGAACACGGAATGGAATGTGGTATTAAATGAAATGGAATGACAAATGGCATAGAGAATGGAATAGAATGGGGAATGGAATGGAATGGAATGGAATGGGGAATGGAATATAGTATGGAATGCTTAATGAAATCTAAAGCAATGGTGAATGGAATGGGGAATGGAATGGGAAATGAAATGAGGCATGTAATGGAATGGAATTGGGAATGGAATATAGAATGGAATGGAAAGTGGAATGGAATTTTTAATGGAATGGGAAATGGAATGGAATGGAATGGGGAATGGCATGGGGAATGAAATGGGGCATGTAATGGAATTGAATGGAAATGGAACGAGGAATGGAATGGGGAATGGAATGGGATATGTGATAGGGAATGGAAAGGAATGGAACAAGGAAAGAAATGGGGAATGGAATATAGAATAGTATGTTTAATGGAATGGAATGGGGCATGCAATGGAAAGAACAATGAATGGAATGGGGAATGGAATGTAGAATGGAATGGGGAATGGAAAGAAATGGAATGAGAAATGGAATATAGAATGGAATGGAGAATGGAATGGAATGGAACGGGAAATGCAATGGGGAATGGAATGAGGAATGGAATGGGCATGTAATGGAATGGAATGGGGAATCGAATGGAGAATGAAATGGAATGGAACAGGCAAAGGAATGCGGAATGGAATGGAATGGAACGATGAATGGAATGGAGAATGGAATGGGGCATGTAATGGAATGGAATGGGGAAAGGAGTAGGGAATGGAATGAAATGCAATGAGAAATGGAATATAGAGTGGAATGGAAAATGGAATGGAATGGGAAGGGGAATGAATGGGGATTGAAATGGCATGGAACGGGGAATGGAATGGTGAATGGAATGGGGAAGGGAATGGAGAAAGGAATGGGGAATAGAATGAAACGGATTGAGAAATGGAATATAGAATGTAATGTTTAATGGAGTGGAATGGAACAGGGAATGGAATGGGGAATGGAATGGGGAATGGATTTGGGAATGGAATGGAGAATAGAATGTGGAATGGAATGAAATGGAATGAGAAATGGAATACAGAACGGAATGTTTAATGGAATGGAATGGAACGGGTAATGAAATGTGGAATGGAATGGGGCATGTAATGGAAAGGAATGGGGAATGGAATGGGGAATGGAATGAAATGGAATGAGAAATGCAATATAGAATGGAATTGGAGAACGGAATGGAATGGAAAGGGGAATGGAATGGGGAATGAAAGGGCATGGAACGGGGAATGGAATGGGGAATGGAATGGAGAAAGAAATGGGAATGGAATGAAACGTATTGAGAAGTGGAATATAGAATGTAATATTTAAAGGAATGGAATGGAACGGGGAATGGAATGTGGAATGGAATGAAATGGAATGAGAAATGGAATATAGAGTGGAATGTTTAATGGAATTGAATGGAATGGGTAATGGAAAGAAGAATGAAATGGGTCATGTAATGGAAACAACGGGGAATGGAAAGGGGAATGGAATGGAGAATGGGATGGAATTTAATGGAGAATGGAATGGCAAATGGAGTGGGTAATGGAATGGATTAGAACGGGGAAGAGAATGGGGAAAGGAATGAAATTTAATGAGAAATGAAATATAGAAAGGAATGGAAAATTGAATGAAATGGTAAGGGGAAAAATTGGGGAATGAAATTAAATGGAACGAGGAATGGAATGGGGAATGGAATGGAGAATGGGATGGAGAATTGAAAGGAAAATGGAATGGAATGGAATGTAGAATGGAATGGAAAGGAATGGGGAATGGAATGGAGAATGGAATGGGGTATTGAATAAAATGGAATGAGAAATGGAATATATAATGGAATGGAGAATGGAATGAAATGGAACAGGGAATGGATTGGGGAATGGAATGGGCCATGTAATGGAATGGAATGGGGAATGGAATGGTGAATGGATTGGGGAATAGAGTGAAATGGAAGAAGGAGTGAAATGGAATGGAAGGCAGAATGGAATGGGGCATGTAATGGAATGGAATGGGGAATGGAATGTATAATGGAGTGTAATGAAAAGGAGAATGGAATGGAATGGATTGGCAAAAGGAATGGAATGGAACTGGGAATTAAATGGGAAAAGGAATAGAGTGGAACGGGGAATAAAATGTTGTATTTAATAGGGAATGGAATGGAAAATGGAAAGGGGAATGGAATGAAAATGTATGAGAAATGGAATATAGAATGGAATGTTTAATGGAATGGAATGGAACGGGTAATGAAATGGGGAATGGAACGGGGCATGTAATGGAATGGCATGGGGATTGGAAAGGAGAATGGAATGGAATGAAATGGAGAATGTAATCTAATGAAATGGCAAATGGAATGGAATGAAACTGGGAATTAAATGGGGAATGGAATGGAATGGAACGGGGAATGGAATGTTGAATTTAATGGGGAATGGAATGGAGAATGGAATGGGGAATGGAACTAAATATTATGTGATATGTAATATAGAATGGAATGGAGAATGGAATGGAAAATGGAATGGAATGGAATGTAGAATGGAATGGAAAGGAATGGGGAATGGAATGGACAATGGAATGGGGAATGGAATAAAATGGAATGAGAAATGGAATATATAATGGAATGGAGATTGGAATGAAATGGAACAGGGAATGGATTGGGGAATGGAATGGGCCATGTAATGGAATGGAATGGGGAATGGATTGGGGCATGGAATGAAATGGAAGAAGGAGTGAAATGGAATGGAAGGCAGAATGGAATGGGGCATGTAATGGAATGGAATGTGGAATGGAATGTATACTGGAGTGTAATGAAAAGGAGAATGGAATGGAATGGATTGGCAAATGGAATGGAATGGAACTGGGAATGAAATGGGGAAGGGAATAGAGTGGAACGAGGAATAAAATGTTGAATATAATGGGGAATGGAATGGAGAATGGAATGGGGAATGGAATGAAAAGGAATGAGAAATGGAACATAGAATGGAATGGATAATGGAATGGAATGGAACGGGTAATGAAATGGGGAATGGAATGCTTCATGTAATGGAATGGAATGGGGATTGGAAAGGAGAATGGAATGGAATGAAATGGAGAATGTAATCTAATGAAATGGCAAATGGAATGGAATGAACCTGGGAATTAAATGGGGAATGGAATGAAATGGAACGGGGAATGGAATGTTGAATTTAATGGGGAATGGAATGGAGAATGGAACGGGGAATGATATGAAATATTATGTGAAATGTAATATAGAATGGAATGGAGAATGGAATGGAATGGAATGGTTAATGGATTGGAGAATGGAATGGAGAATGGAACGGAATGGAATGTAGAATGGAATGGAAAGAATGGGGAATGGAATGGAATGGAATGGGGAATGGAATGGATTGGAACCTGGAATGGAATGGGAAATGGAACATGGAATGGAATGGAGAATGTAATTGGGAATGGAATGAAATGGAATGAGAAATGGAATATAGAATGCAATGTTTACTGGAATGGAATGGAATGGGATTGGAATGGGGAATGGAATGGAGAATGGAATGGGGAATGGAATGAAATTGAATGAGAAATGTAATATAGAATGGAATGGAATTGGACGGGGAATCGAATGGGGAATGGAATTGGGCATGTAATGGAATGGAATGGGTAATAGAATGGAATGGAATGGAGAATGGAATGGAATGGAACGGGGAATGAAATTGGGAATGGAATGGAGAATGGAATGGGGAATGGAATGAAATGGAATGAGAAATGGAATATAGAAAGGAATGGAGAATTGAACGGAATGGAACGGGGAATGGAATTGGGAATGGAATTTGGCATGTAATGGAATGGAATTGGGAATGAAATGGAATGGAACAGGGAATGGAATGGGGAATGGAATGGGTAATGGAATTGGGAATGGAATGGAGAATGGAATGGGGAATGGAATGGAATGGAATCAAAATGAATGAGAAAAGGAATATAGAATGGAATGTTTAATGGGATGGAATGGAACGGGCAATTGAATGGGGAATGGAATGGGGCATGTAAAGGAATCAACGGGGAATGGAATGGGGAATGGAATGCGGAATGGAATGGGGCATGTAACGGAATGGAATCGGGAATGGAATGGAATGGAATGGAATGGGGAATGGAATGGGCAGGTAAAGGAATGGAGTGGAGAATGGAGGGGAATGGAACAGCTAATGGAATGGGGCATGTAATGGAAAGGAATGGGTGGTGGAAGGAATGGAATGGTGAATTGAATGGGGAATGGAATGGAATTGAACGAGGAATGAAATGATGAATTTAATGGGGAATGGAAGGGAGAATGGAATGTGGAATGGAAAGAAATGGAATGAGAAATGGAATATAGAATGGAATGTTTAAAGGGATGCAATGGAAAGGGCAACAGAATGGGGAATAGAATGGGCAGGTAAAGGAATGGAGTGGAGAGGGAGGGGAATGGAATGGCTAATGGAATGGGGCATGCAAAGGAAAGGAATGGGTGTCGGAATGGAATGGAATGGGGAATTGAATGGGGAATGGAATGGAATGAGGAATGGAATGATGAATTTAATGGGGAATGGAAGGGAGAATGGAATGGGGAATGGAATGAAATGGAAAGAGAAATGGAATATAGAATGTAATTGTTAATGGAATGGAATAGAACATGGAGTGTAATGGGGAATGGAATGGGGAAAGGAATGGAGAATGGAATGGGGAATGGAATGGAATGGAATCAAAAGGAGTGAGAAATGGAATATAGAATGGAATGTTTAATGGGATGGAATGGAATGGGCAACGGAATGGGGAATGGAATGGGGTATGTAATGGAATCAACGGGGAATGGAATGGGGAATGGAATGGAGAGTGGAATGAAATGGAATGGAGAATGCAAAGGAATGGAATGGGGAATGGAATGGAACGGAATGGGGAATGGAATGGGGAATGGAAAAAGGAATGGAAAGGGAAATTGAATCTGGAATTTAATGTGGAATGGAGTGGAGAATGTAACGGGGAATTTAATGAAATGCAATGAGAAATGGAATATAGAATGGAATGTTTAATGGCATGGAATGGAACGGTGAATGGAATGGGGAAATAAATGGAATGGAATGAGAAATGGAATATAGAATGGAAGGCAGAATGGAATTGGGTTGAATGGGCAATGGAATGGTATGGGGAATGGAAAGAAATGGAATGAGAAATGCCATATAGAATGCAATGTTTAATGGAATGGTATGGACCGGGGAATGGAATGGGGAATGGAATGAGGAACGGAATATCGAATGGAATGGGGAATGGAATAAAATGGAATGAGAAATGAAATATAGAATGGAATGGAGAATGGAATGGAATGGAACAGGGAATGGAAAGGGGAATGTAATGGGGCATGTAAGGGAATGGAACGGGAAATGAAATGGAATGGAACGGGGAATGGATTTTGGAATGGAATGGAATGGAACAGGGAACGGAATGGGGAATGAAAAGTTGAATGGAATGGAATGGAACGGGGAATGGAATAGGGCATGGAATGGAAAATGTAGTGGGGAATGGAATGGGGAATGGAATCGAATGGAATGGGAAATGGAATGCGGAATGGAATGGAGAATGGAATGGGGAAAGGAATGGAGAATTCAATGGAATGGAACGGGGAATGGAACGGGGAACTGAATGGGGAATGGAATATGCCATGTAATGGAATGGAATGGGGAATTGAATGGGGAATGGAATGGAGAATGGAATGGAATGGATTGGGGAATGGAATGGTGAATGGATTGGTGAATGGAATGAAATGGAAGAGGGAGTGAAATGGAATGGAATGGAGAATGGAATGGGGCATGTAATGGAATGGAACAGGGAAAGGAATGGGGAATGGAATGAAATGGAATGAGAAATGGAATATAGAGTGGAATGGAAAATGGAATGGAATGGAACGGAGAATGAACGGGGAATGAAATGGAATGGAACAGGGAATGGAATGGGGAATGGAATGGGGAATGGAATGGAGAAAGGAATGGGGAATAGAATGAAACGGATTGAGAAATGGAATATAGAATGTAATGTTTAATGGAATGGAATGGAACGGCGAATGGAATGGGGAATGGATTTGTGAATGGAATGGAGAATTGAATGTGGAAAGGAATGAAATGTAATGAGAAATGGAATATAGAATGGAATGTTTAATGGAATTGAATGGAATGGGCAATGGAATGGGGAATGGAATGGGGCATGTAAAGGAATCAATGGGGAACGGAATGGGGAATGGAATGCAGAATGGAATGGGGCATGTAATGGAATGGAATCAGGAATGGAATGGAATGGAATGGAATGGGGAATGGAATGGGAAGTTAAAAGAATGGAGTGGAGAATGGAGGGGAATAGAACGGCTAATGGAATGGGGCATGTAATGGAAAAAACGGGGAATGGAAAGGGGAATGGAATGGAGAATGGGATGGAATTTAATGGGGAATGGAATGGCGAATGGAGTGGGTAATGGAATGGAATAGAATGGGTAAGAGAATGGGGAAAGGAATGAAATGGAATGAGAAATGAAATATAGAAAGGAATGGAAAATTGAATGAAATGGTGAGTGGAAAAAATGGGGAATGAAATTAAATGGAAAAGGGAATGGAATGGGGAATGGAATGGAGAATGGAATGGAAAATGGAATGGAATGGAATGGAGAATTAAATGGAAAGGAATGGGGAATGGAATGGAGAATGGAATGGGGAATGGAATAAAATGGAATGACAAATGGAATATATAATGGAATGGAGAATGGAATGAAATGGAATGAGAAATTGAATATAGAATGTAATGGTTAATGGAATGGAATATAGAATGTAATGGTTAATGGAATGGAATAGAACATGGAATGTAATGGGGAATGGATTGGGGAATGGAATGGGTAATGGAATTGGGAATGGAATGGAGAATGGAATGGGGAATGGAATGGAATGGAATCAAAATGAATGAGAAAAAAATATAGAATGGAATGTTTAATGGGATGGAATGGAACGGGAAATGGAATGGGGAATGGAATGGGGCATGTAAAGGAATCAACGGGGAATGGAATAGGGAATGGAATGCGAAATGGAATGGGGCATGTAATGGAATGGAATCAGGAATGGAATGGAATGGAATGGGGAATGGAATGGGCAGGTAAAAGAATGGAGTGGAGAATGGAGGGGAATGGAATGGCTAATGGAATGGGGCATGTAATGGAAAGAATGGGTGGTGGAATGGAATGGAATGGGGAATTGAATGGGGAATGGAATGGAATGGAACGAGGAATGGAATGATGAATTTAATGGGGAATGGAAGGGAGAATGGAATGGGGAATGGGATGAAATGGAATGAGAAATGGAATATAGAATGTAATGGTTAATGGAACGGAATAGAACATGGAATGTAACGGGGAATGGAATGGGCAACGGAATGGGGAATGGAATGGGTCATGTAATGGAATCAACTGGGAATGGAATGCGGAATGGAATGGGGCATGTAATGGAATGGAATCGGGAATGGAATGGAATGGAATGGGGAATGGAATTGGCAGGTTAAAGAATGGAGTGGAGAATGGAGGGGAATGGAACGGCTAACGGAATGGGGCATGTAATGGAAAGGAATGGGTGGTGGAATGGAATGGAATGGGGAATTGAATGTATAACGGAGTGTAATGAAAAGGAGAATGGAATGGAATGGATTGGCAAATGGAATGGAATGGAACTGTGAATGAAATTGGGAAAGGAAGAGAGTGGAACAGGGAATAAAATGTTGAATATAATGGGGAATGGAATGGAGAATGGAATGGGAAATGGAATGAAAAGGAATGAGAAATGGAATATACAATGGAATGTTTAATGGAATGGAATGGAATGGGTAATGAAATGGGGAATGGAATGCGGCATGTAATGGAATGGAATGGGGATTGGAAAGGAGAATGGAATGGAATGAAATGGAGAATGTAATCTAATGAAATGGCAAATGGAATGGAATGTAACTAGGAATTAAATGGGGAATGGAATGGAATGGAATGGGGAATGAAATGGGGAATGGAAATGGAGTGGAAAGGGGAATTGAATCTGGAATTTAATGGGGAATGGAATGGAGAATGTAACGGGGAATGGAATGAAATGGAATGAGAAATGGAATACAGAATGGAATGTTTAATGGCATGGAATGGAACGGTGAATGGAATGGTGAGTTAAATGGAATTGAATGAGAAATGGAATATAGAATGGAATGTTTAATGGAATTGAATGGAATGGGCAATGGAATGGGGAATGGAATGGGGCATGTAAAGGAATCAATGGGGAACGGAATGGGGAATGGAATGCAGAATGGAATGGGGCATGTAATGGAATGGAATCAGGAATGGAATGGAATGGAATGGAATGGGGAATGGAATGGGAAGTTAAAAGAATGGAGTGGAGAATGGAGGGGAATAGAACGGCTAATGGAATGGGGCACGTAATGGAAAAAACGGGGAATGGAAAGGGGAATGGAATGGAGAATGGGATGGAATTTAATGGGGAATGGAATGGCGAATGGAGTGGGTAATGGAATGGAATAGAATGGGTAAGAGAATGGGGAAAGGAATGAAATGGAATGAGAAATGAAACATAGAAAGGAATGGAAAATTGAATGAAATGGTGAGTGGAAAAAATGGGGAATGAAATTAAATGGAAAAGGGAATGGAATGGGGAATGGAATGGAGAATGGAAGGGAAAATGGAATGGAATGGAATGTAGAATTAAATGGAAAGGAATGGGGAATGGAATGGAGAATGGAATGGGGAATGGAATAAAATGGAATGACAAATGGAATATATAATGGAATGGAGAATGGAATGAAATGATATGAGAAATGGAATATAGAATGTAATGGTTAATGGAATGGAATATAGAATGTAATGGGGAATGGAATGGGGAATGGAATGGGTAATGGAATTGGGAATGGAATGGAGAATGGAATGGGGAATGGAATGGAATGGAATCAAAATGAATGAGAAAAAAAATATAGAATGGAATGTTTAATGGGATGGAATGGAACGGGAAATGGAATGGGGAATGGAATGGGGCATGTAAAGGAATCAACGGGGAATGGAATAGGGAATGGAATGCGAAATGGAATGGGGCATGTAATGGAATGGAATCGGGAATGGAATGGAATGGAATGGAATGGGCAGGTAAAAGAATGGAGTGGAGAAT
The DNA here is from genome assembly GCA_004027835.1 of Alouatta palliata. NCBI lineage: Eukaryota > Metazoa > Chordata > Mammalia > Primates > Atelidae > Alouatta > Alouatta palliata. Next base: position 9,664 of record PVKV010035407.1, read on the forward strand.
GGAGGGGAATGGAATGGCTAATGGAATGGGGCATGTAATGGAAAGAATGGGTGGTGGAATGGAATGGAATGGGGAATTGAATGGGGAATGGAATGGAATGGAACGAGGAATGGAATGATGAATTTAATGGGGAATGGAAGGGAGAATGGAATGGGGAATGGGATGAAATGGAATGAGAAATGGAATATAGAATGTAATGGTTAATGGAATGGAATAGAACATGAAATGTAACGGGGAATGGAATGGGCAACAAAATGGGGAATGGAATGGGTCATGTAATGGAATCAACTGGGAATGGAATGCGGAATGGAATGGGGCATGTAATGGAATGGAATCGGGAATGGAATGGAATGGAATGGGGAATGGAATTGGCAGGTTAAAGAATGGAGTGGAGAATGGAGGGGAATGGAACGGCTAACGGAATGGGGCATGTAATGGAAAGGAATGGGTGGTGGAATGGAATGGAATGGGGAATTGAATGTATAACGGAGTGTAATGAAAAGGAGAATGGAATGGAATGGATTGGCAAATGGAATGGAATGGAACTGCGAATGAAATTGGGAAAGGAAGAGAGTGGAACAGGGAATAAAATGTTGAATATAATGGGGAATGGAATGGAGAATGGAATGGGAAATGGAATGAAAAGGAATGAGAAATGGAATATACAATGGAATGTTTAATGGAATGGAATGGAATGGGTAATGAAATGGGGAATGGAATGCGGCATGTAATGGAATGGAATGGGGATTGGAAAGGAGAATGGAATGGAATGAAATGGAGAATGTAATCTAATGAAATGGCAAATGGAATGGAATGTAACTAGGAATTAAATGGGGAATGGAATGGGGAATGAAATGGGGAATGGAAATGGAGTGGAAAGGGGAATTGAATCTGGAATTTAATGGGGAATGGAATGGAGAATGTAAGGGGAATGGAATGAAATGGAATGAGAAATGGAATACAGAATGGAATGTTTAATGGCATGGAATGGAACGGTGAATGGAATGGTGAGTTAAATGGAATTGAATGAGAAATGGAATATAGAATGGAAGGCAGAATGGAATCGGGTTGAACGGGGAATGGAATGGAATGGGAATGGAAAGAAATGGAATGAGAAATGCCATATAGAATGGAATGATTAATGGAAGGGTATGGAACGAGGAATGGAATGGGGAACAGAATGAGGAATGGAATATAGAATGGAATGGGGAATGGAATAAAATGGAATGAGAAATGGAATATAGAATGGAATGGAGAATGTAATGGAATGGAACAGGGAATGGAATGGGGAATGCAATGGGGCATGTAACGGAATGGAACGGGAAATGATATGGTATGGAACAGAGAATGGAGTTTGGAATGGAATTTAATGGAACGGGGAATGGAATGGGGAATGGAAAGGGGAATGGAATGGAATGGAATGGGGAATGGAATAGGGCATGGAAAGGGGAATGTAGTGGGGAATGGAATGGGGAATGGAATCGAATGGAACGGGAAATGGAATGGGGAATGGAATGGAGAATGGTATGGGGAAAGGAATGGAGAATTCAACGGAATGGAACGGGGAATGAAACAGGGAATTGAATGGGGAATGGAATATGCCATGTAATGGAATGGAATGGGGAATTGAATGGGGAATGGAATGGAGAATGGAATGGAATGGAATGGGGAATGGAATGGTGAATGGATTGGGGAATGTAATGAAATGGAAGAGGGAGTGAAATGGAATGGAATGGATAATGGAATGGGGCAGGTAATGGAATGGAACGGGGAAAGGAATGTGGAATGGAATGAAATGGAATGAGAAATGGAATATAGAGTGGAATGGAAAATGGAATGGAATGGAATGGGGAATGGAATGGGGCATGTAATGGAATGGAACGGGGAATGGAATGAAAATGAATGTGAAATGGAATATTGAATGGAATGGAGAATGGAATGGAATGGAACGGGGAATGGAATGGGGAATGAAATGGCATGGAATGGGGAATGGAATCGGGAATGGAATGGAGAAGGGAATGCTGAATGGAACGAGACGGATTGAGAAATGCAATATAGAATGTAATGTTTAATGGAATGGAATGGAACGGGGAATGGAATGTTTAATTTAATTAAATGTAATGAGACATGGAATATAGAATGGAATGTTTAATGGAATTGAATGCAATGGGCAATGGAATGGGGAATGGAATGGGGCATGCAATGGAAACAACGGGGAATGGAAAGGGGAATGGAATGGAGAATGGGATGGAATACAATGAGGAATGGAATGGCGAATGGAGGGGTAAAGGAATGGAATAGAATGAGAAAGAGAATGGGGAAAGGAATGAAATGGAATGAGAAATGAAATATAGAAAGGAATGGAAAATTGAATGAAATGGTGAGGGGAAAAATGGGGAATGAAATTAAATGGAACGGGGAATGGAATGGGGAATGGAATGGAGAATGGAATGGAGAATGGAATGGAAAATGGAATGGAATGGAATGTAGAATGGAATGGAAAGGAATGAGGAATGGAATGGAGAATGGAATGGGGAATGGAATAAAATGGAATGAGAAATGGAATATATAATGGAATGGAGAATGGAATGAAATGGAACAGGGAATGGAATGGGGAATGGAATGGGCCATGTAATGGAATGCAATGGGGAATGGAATGGGGAATGGATTGGGGAATGGAATGAAATGGAAGAAGGAGTGAAATGGAATGGAAGGCAGAATGGAATGGGGCATGTAATGGAATGGAATGGGGAATGGAATGTATAATGGAGTGTAATGAAAAGGAGAATGGAATGAATGGATTGTCAAATGAAATGGAATGGAACTGGGAATGAAATGGGGAAAGGAATAGAGTGGAACGGGGCATAAAATGTTGAATATAATGGGGAATGGAATGGAGAATGGAATGGGGAATGGAATGAAAAGGAATGAGAAATGGAATATAGAAAGGAATGGAGAATGGAACGGCATGGAACGGGTAATGGAATTGGGAATGGAATTTGGCATGTAATGGAATGGAACTGGGAATGGAATGGAATGGAACGGGGAATGGAATGGGGAATGAAATGGAATGGAATGGGGAATGAAATGGGGAACGGAATGTTGAATGGAATGGAGAATGGAATGGAATGTAACGGGGAATGGAATGGTGAATGGAATGGGGAAAGGAATGAAATGGAAGAGGGACTGAAATGGAAAGGAACGGAGGAAGTAATGAAGCATGCAATGGAATGGAATGAGGAGTGGAATTGGGATTGGAATGGAATGAAATGGAGAATTGAATGGAATGGAATGGCAAATGGTATGGAATGGAACTGGGAATGGAATGATCAATTTAATGGGGAATGGAAAGGAGAATGGAATGGGGAATGGAATGAAATGGAATGAGAAATGGAATATAGAATGTAATGGTTAATGGAATGGAATAGAACATGGAATGTAATGGGGAATGGAATGGGGAATGGAATGAGTAATGGAATTGGTAATCGAATGGAGAATGGAAAGGGGAATGGAATGGAATGGAAACAAAATGAATGAGAAAAGGAATATAGAATGGAATGTTTAATGGGATGGAATGGAACGGGCAATGGAATGGGGAATGGAACGGGGCATGTAAAGGAATCAACGGGGAATGGAATGCGGAATGGAAGGCGGAATGGAATGGGGCATGTAATGGAATGGAATCGGGAATGGAATGGAATGGAATGGAATGTGGAATGGAATGGGCAGGTAAAGGAATGGAGTGGAGAATGGAGGGGAATGGAACAGCTAATGGAATGGGGCAAGTAATGGAAACGAATGGGTGGTGGAATGGAATGGAATGGGGAATTGAATGGGGAATGGAATGGAATGGAACGAGAAATGGAATGATGAATTTAATGGGGAAAGGAAGGGAGAATGGAATAGGGAATGGAATGAAATGGAATGAGAAATGGAATATAGAATGTAATGGTTAATGGAATGGAATAGAACATGGAATGTAATGGGGAATGGAATGGGGAAAGGAATGGAGAATGGAATGGGGAATGGAATGGAATGGAATCAAAAGGAATGAGAAATGGAATATAGAATGGAATGTTTAATGGGATGGAATGGAATGGGCAACGGAATGGAAAATGGAATGGGGCATGTATTGGAATCAACGGGGAATGAATGGGGAATGGAATGCGGAATAAAATGGGGCATGTAATGGAATGGAATTGGAAAAGGAATGGAATGCAATGGGGAATGGAATTGGCAGGTTAAAGAATGGAGTGGAGAATGGAGGGGAATGGAATGGCTAATGGAATCGGGCATGTAATGGAAAGGAATGGGAAGAGGAATGGAATGGAATGGGGAATTGAATGGGGAATGGAATGGAAGAGAACGGGGAATGGAATGTGGAATGGAATGGGGAGTGGAATGGAATGGAATGGGGAATGGAATGGCATATGGAATGGAAAGGAAAAGGGAATGAAATGGGGAGTGGAATGGGGAATGGAATGGGGAATGCACTGGGGAAAGGAATGGAATGGGAAGGGGAATGGAATTGGGAATGGAACGGGGAATGGAATGGCGAATTTAAAGGAATGGAAAAGGGAATGGAAGGTGGAATGGAATTTGGAATTGAATGGAGAATAGAATGGGGAATGGAATGGAGAATTTAATGTAATTGATGGGGATTGGAATGCTGAATGGAATTTTGAACGACATGGAATGGAAGAGGGAGTGAAAGGGAATGGAACGGAGAATGGAACGCAGCATGTAATGGAATGGAATGGAGAATGGAATGGAGAGTGGAATGCAATGGAATGGAGAATGCAAAGGAATGGAATGGGGAATGGAATGGAGAATGGAAATGGAATGGAAAGGGGAATTGAATCTGGAATTTAATGGGGAATGGAATGGAGAATGTAACGGGGAATGCAATGAAATGGAATGAGAAATGGAATATAGAAAGGAATGTTTAATGGCATGGAATGGAACGGTGAATGGAATGGGGAAATAAATGGAATGGAATGAGAAATGGAATATAGAATGGAAGGCAGAATGGAATCAGGTTGAACAAGGAATGGAATGGAATGGGGAATGGAAAGAAATGGAATGAGAAATGCCATATAGAATGGAATGTTTAATGGAATGGTATGCAAGGGTTAATGGAATGGGGAATGGAATGAGGAATGGAATATAGAATGGAATGGGGAATGGAATAAAATGGAATGTGACATGAAATATAGAATGCAATGGAGAATGTAATGGAATGAAACATGGAATGGAATGGGGAATGTAATGGGGCATGTAAGGGAATGGAACGGGAAATGTAATGGAATGGAACGGGGAATGGATTTTGGAATGGAATGGAATGGAACGAGGAATGGAATGGGGAATGGAAAGGGGAATTTAATGGAATGGAACGGGGAATGGAATAGGGCATGGGATGGGAATGTAGTGGGGAATGGAATGGGGAATGGAATCGAATGGAACGGGAAATGGAATGGGGAATGGAATGGAGAATGGAATGGGAAAAGGAATGGAGAATTCAATGGAATGGAAGGGGGAATGGAATGGGGAATTGAATGGGGAATGGAATATGCCATGTAATGGAATGGAATGGGGAATGGAATGGGGAATGGAATGGAGAATGGAAAGGAATGGAAAGGGGAATGGAATGGTGAATGGATTGGGGAATGGAATGAAATGGAAGAGGGAGTGAAATGGAATGGAATGGAGAATGGAATGGGGCATGTAATGGAATGGAACGGGGAATGGAATGGGGAATGGAATGAAATGGAATGAGAAATGGAATATAGAGTGGAATGGAAAATGGAATGGCATGGAATGGGGAATGAATGGGGAATGAAATGGCATGGAATGGGGAATGGAATGAGGAATGGAATGAGGAATGGAATGGAGAAAGGAATGGCGAATGGAATGAAACGGATTGAGAAATGGAATATAGAATGTAATGTTTAATGGAATGGAATGGAATAGGGAAAGGAATGCGGAATGGATTTGTGAATGGAATGGAGAGTTGAATGTGGAATGGAATGAAATGGAATGAGAAATGGAATATAGAATGGAATGTTTAATGGAATGGAATGGAACGGGTAATGAAATGGGGAATGGAATGGGGCATGTAATGGAATGGAATGTGGAATGGAATGTGGAATGGAATGAAATGGAATGAGAAATGGAATATAGAATGGAATGTTTAATGGAATTGAATGAATGGGCAATGGAATGGGGAATGGAATGGGGCATGTAATGGAAACAACGGGGAATGGAAAGGGGAATGGAATGGAGAATGGGATGGAATTTAATGGGGAATGGAATGGCGAATGGAGTGGGTAATGGAATGGAATAGAACGGGGAAGGGAATGGGGAAAGGAATGAAATGGAATGAGAAATGAAATATAGAAAGAAATGGAAAATCGAATCAAATGGAGGGGGGAAAAATTGGAAATGGTATTAAATGGAACGGGGAATGGAATGGGGAATGGAATGGAGAATGGAATGGAGAATGGAATGGAAAGAATGGGGAATGGAATGGAATGGAATGGGGAATGGAATGGATTGGAACCTGGAATGGAATGGGAAATGGAACATGGAATGGAATGGAGAATGTAATTGGGAATGGAGTGAAATGGAATGAGAAATGGAATATAGAATGCAATGTTTACTGGAATGGAATGGAATGGGATTGTAATGGGGAATGGATTGGAGAATGGAATGGGGAATGGATTGAAATGGAATGAGAAATGTAATATAGAATAGAATGGAATGGGACGGGGAATTGAATGGGGAATGGAATTGGGCATGTAATGGAATGGAATGGGAAATAGAATGGAATGAAATGGAGAATGGAATGGAATGGAAAGGGAAATGAAATGGTAAATGGAATGGAGAATGGAATGGGGAATGGAATGAAATGGAATGAGAAATGGAATATAGAAAGGAATGGAGACTGGAACTGAATGGAACGGGGAATGGAATTATGAATGGAATTTGGCATGTAATGGAATGGAATTGGGAATGGATTGGAATGGAACGG
>PVKV010035408.1:0-16672 GCA_004027835.1 Alouatta palliata
ACTTCTGGGAACATAAAGAACCAAAAGGCAAAGGATTTGGGGGTACCCACATGCTTTGTTAATACGGTTTTGCTCTGCGTCTCCACACAAATCTCATTTCAAATTGTAATCCCCACATGTCAAGGGAGGGACCTAGTGGGAGGCGATTGGATCATGGGGATGGTTTTCCCCATGCTGTTCTCATGATAGTGAGGGAATTGGGAGGGATAGCATGGGGAGAAATACCAGATATAGGTGATGGGGAGGAAGGCAGCAAATCACACTGCCATGTGTGTACCTATGTAACAATCTTGCATGTTCTTCACATGTACCCCCAAACCTAAAATGCAATAAAAATATATATATTTTAAAAAAAAATAGTAAAACTTCAGTTACATAACAGCTTCACTTCTATGATCCAAAATTTCCACATAATAAAGTGTCACAGTATCTGATTTGGATGACTAAATTTATGAATTGTAACTTATTTTTTTATTAAACAAAATAATGATTTACTGCTTATATCTTGGTAAAATTCTGTTTGGCTATTATTTTGAAAATAATATATTTCCCTAGGCACAAACCAAAATTTATAAAAGGTGATCTTACTAGTAATAAGCTCCACAGAGATGGTAAGTAAAATATATACCAAGGAATGCAGTATGGAATACCATTCATTAGAAATTTAAATTGTACATTTCTAGCAAGTTGCTATGAGGCTGAAATGACAATGGATTAAATTGCTTTATTAATATGAAATTGTTATGCAATAATTATGGTGCATACAGAACTTTACCCTTTACAGGACATTTTTCATCCATTATTTCATTTAACTTTCACATAATAACCATAATGAAAATAGCAACAACAATGGCAATGTGTAGAACATTATCTTAAAATTTTATTTGGATTATCTCACTTATTAATTCAAAAACTCCTAATGGTAAACATCATTTTTTCTTAGAATAAAATAAACTTTAAAGAGGTTAGGTAACTAGTCACACAGGTAATAATTTTCAGAAAATGCAATTCTAATATAAGCACCATGTTCTGAATCACAAGCCATGTTCAGTGGCTTCTGAAAACTCTAAGTTTAGTATTGTTATGTACAAGAAAATTAATCTCTGAGTAATTTCCAAGATTATTTCTCAGCATGTAAGTCTAGGGTCAGATTGAGGCCTTCTGACGATTTATTCCAGGCTATTGCTACCAGGCTTGCCCCATCCATTTTACCTTCCTAGCTTCAGGAAGCACAGTTGGTTCAAAATTCTTAACTCAAAAAATTCCACACAAATGAATTTCCCCAGCATAGTTGCAAAGTGCCAAAAGAAGTATTCTCTTGGGTGTGTATCTAAAAACCTTCCACAGAAATCAAAGTGAAGAAGTGACTTGGTCGATGGCAGCTGGTGAGTAAGTTTCCTCTAGCTAAAAATCCTGACTCAGGCCCTTTGAGACTTTTCTGACCTTATCTCAAATAATCTTTCATGAGAAAAATGGTCAATGTCAAAGTATGACTTACACAAGAGTGAGAGGGAGTTGTGCTTACTATTTGGGCCTATTCCTCCTGCAACAAACATGCAGAAAGAATTGCCACTCTCTGAGGGGAAGTTTACAGTCTAAGGACATGGTTTGGAAGTGGTAGAAAAATTTCAAAAATATAAAATATACTCCTCTTCTTTTCCTTTGTAGCGATAAATGTCTGTTCTGAACTTATGGGTTGAATTCCACAGTGCATGAGATGCATGGAGTCACTGGTGGTCATTAGGGCTGTGCAGGCTTTCGAGTAATTCACAGCATGCATTCAACTTGACCAAAGTTTCTTATTAGGCAGCAAAGATAAGATACGCACAAAATCAAGGTGGCTAGGAAGTATATTTCTACTTCTAAAGAGGTATTTCCTTATCATCCTATGTAATTAAAACAAAAAATAACCAGGTTATTTATCAAAAAGTACACTGTGACATGCTTCAATTTTTAATTATAGCATTTATCATTATTTGCCTTTGACTAAGAAAAAGATTTAGTTGAAGGCAATGAAATCCCAAGGTTATATTAAACAATGCCTTTGGACTAGCTAAAAACAGCATGGGCTCTGGCTTTCTTGGGTTCGTTAAAGAGCTATTCTAGCAGCTAAACAGCAGGAGTGGGTACTGTGGCATTAACAGTAACAGTGGTGTGCCGCTATAGCCTGTGCACAGCCATGTGTGATGCATGATGAAGAAATAGGGAATCCTTCTTTTTTATTCTAAAGTAGGAAAGGAAAGAGAAAAGGCTTCCAAATATAGGACACTGTCTTGTTTTCCTATATTCAGCTCTTCACAGGGGCAAGTGGGAGAGAAGAAGACACAAAATTAACTTTTCAAAATACAATTGTCCTGCAAATTAATGTCTTCGATGATTCACTGGAAGAAAGAGTGTTCTTTTATTTAAATTAAATTCAGTATTTGTAATACCATTTTGTCTTACTGGAACTACTTATTGTGAATTCACAAGCTGCCTTATGTTAACTTCTGTTACCTTGTTATATCCTTTGGTTTGATTTTAATGAAGATGAGTTTCTACATAAAAGTTATCTTTTAAATTGCAATTATCTCTCTTAAGATAACTTTTGCAGTTGAAGTTAATCATACTTTTTTTTTTTTAGCTTCCCTAAGTACTTATAAAAGATCCTGTGTCCAGGTTATTGTGATAATTAGACATTCAGGAATACTCTGGCTATTCTTATCCTAAGCATTTACTCTGGGGACTTCCTTTGGTTTGTTTAATAATGTTTTTTAAAAAGTGTAATGTTCAGTAGAGAGAGCAGTTTAAAGTAAACTGAATTCATTATGCAACATCTCAACCTTAAATTGTAAATATGGTGTTGGTAGGATTACAGTTTATTGAGTTATTTTGTGTAACATCTAGCCAAATATAAGTGCTGGTATATGTTTATTGTGTATTTTTCAATGATTAGGATACTTTAGTAGCCTGTCTCACATTCTAAAAACGAAAAAATACATACCTCTGTATAAAATATTTGTAGACAATCTTAAATTTTAGGTAAGTAAATTTATCAAAAAAATATTATTGAAAAAAGTTGAGCATCTTAATTGGCATTGCTTAGGACTATACTTTAGGATGGGTTATGAAAATACTGAATATAAGCCCATAAGGGCAGGGAACTTTGTTCATTTTATTTACTGATGTATCTCAAGCCCCTAGAACACTTCCTGGCAAAAGAAATGGTCACCCAATTAAATAGAAGTTTAATTGAATTAGCATTGTTACCACTGTTATTCAATCCAGATACAAATATATAATTTTAACAGAGCACATACACACACAACACACACACACAGAATTGGAATTTTTCAATCAGAGGGATCCCTCAGAGCTACTCTGGAAGCTACTCTTTTGGACAACTGTTATTTTAAGCCTTTTCTTTAGTCAGCAGCTACCTTCATAGCCTTCTAATGACACTTTTATTGTTCAAATGAGCCAGAATTAGCATATGTGGTCTGTATCATGGAATCTTAATGGAAATAAGGGTTGTATCTTGAATTATCAGTCTCATAACTCTATATAATAAGTGAAATAATCCATGTCATTGTTGAGGGGAGGGTGTGTGTGTGTGTGTGTGTGTGTTGTGGGGAAAGTGGTTGCTTTGCATTTTGTTGTTTTCACTTTTTAATGTCATCCAAGTGGGACCGTATTGCTTACGACCACCTGGATGTGGAGAGAGTAGCCTTACTGAATAATATCTAGTTATTGCTTTCCTTAGACTTTTAGAAATGTGCCATATGGCTGCTCATTAATTGCTCATAATGATGTTTTAACTACAAATAATTGGAGTAACTGGGCCTTGAAGCTTTCTTAATTTACCTTCCAATGGTTCCAGCCGTTCTCCATGATTTCTCTCCACCCACCCTCCAACCCCCACTCCCTCATCTAGGCCAGAATTCCAGCAAAAGGAGAAAGAAAGCAGTGCCCAAACCACTTCCATTTCTCTGCTTATCCTTTGTAAAGTAGCTAGCCATTCCCCTTCCTGAGAGGTCAGTCAGTCCCACAGGAGGTCACTAAAGCCAGCACACTTGAAAGACCAGTGTCCTTTTATGAGCAGAAAGCACATGCAGAATAGCCACATCAACTAAATCCTCTACTTGGATCACCATGTTCTGTCCAGAACTATCAAAGGCTTTTTATACCAGGAAAGCAAGTACAGAAACTGCTGTGTGCACAGAGGCTGTTTTCCTTGAGTAATTGGATATTATTACCAGTATCAGGGCTTTTGAACAGTGGGTCATGAACCATTAGTGAAACTTAAAATCAATTTCATGGATTGAAGCAAGTGTTTTTTTAAATGTTACTAAATTTTTTAGAATTATATTCTGTTGCTCTGAAAAAGAAATTCTCCTTTCATTTAAACTTAGCAAAGGAGGCAAAGCTGAAACTAACTACATAGGTATTCCGAGCAAATATGCCATAAGGCCAATTTTCTAACAGATGATACGGCTCACAGACATGTATTCACAATACTGTGTGCCCTCCAGTGACACCATACTCTTAGAGATTATTCTTGACGACTAGGTGGTAGATCCTGTGAATGGGTAAATGTGCTATGAGCATGTAAATCTAATTTTAAAGTGATAATCTTTGGTATATCATTATTTACATTTTTGTACCCTAGGGTAAGTATTGGATTGGCTCTGTGTATGGATCTGGAGATGAGTGTTAATATTACCCTTATTTTTATGAATGAAGACACTGAGCTTCAAGTAGTTGGATAACTTGACCAAGGTCACACAAGTGGGAGAGCTTTGAGAAAGTTCTCATCACCACAATTATCCACTGCTTCTTCTTGAAGCCTGGAAAGAAGAGTACCCTCCTCTACCCAACTCTGCAAAACTGCTAAAGCAGTGCACCCTAAGAAAGTGGTCTCCACCCAAGAGCAAAGAGGAGAAGGAATGTGGGTGAAGACATTTCATTTCTCATTTGTTCTTCCTGAACTGCCTGTTTCCCAACTTCTCCAGAGAAAAGTGGCTTATGCAGAAAAGCCATAATTTTATCTAGGAAGCTTTGCTGAAATGCTCTCACCTTTCTTTATTCCTCTGTGTAGCTTTCATGAGTTCTGCTCTATTGAATTTTCTGATATCTTTTGTCTGTTAACTCCTCCACTCTAATATAGCACTGTTCCATCTCTACTTTTAGTTACACTGTTTCAGTTATTAAATATTCTATTTTTAATTTACCTACTGAAAGCATTTGTCTATTATATTATAAAATACTATGACTTAATGTACCTAATAGACTGAGAAAAAAAATTAAATCTAAACTATTGAAAACAGTCAGCTTTTCTATATATATATATATATATATACACACACACACACACACACACACACACACCACATATATATATATATGTGTGTGTGTGTGTGTATATATATATATATACATATACACACACACACACACACACATATATCACTGTCTGAGAATGCCCTGGAGAGCAAATTGTAGATGACTGGAGTTCAATAAAAGCAACTTTGAATGTATTGGGACTGGGTTATTGCATGCTTCTGCTGCTTATAGCTGGTATATTTCCTCTTTATTGTAAATTTTGAGTTCAAACTACAAATACTTCCTATTGATCTGAACTTAGTTGCATTTCAGGGTCCTTCTGTCTTGCCTGCTAGCTGCCTGTAATATCTGTTACGGGGATTTGGTGAGGTTTTATGATGACCCAGATTTTTTTTCCCCAACGTAAGCTATATTTTCTGTTGGACAAGTGGATTTTATTTTATTATATTACCAAGATCTCCGAATAGCAAGAAAATGGAAAACACAAGCAAACAGGCGATGTGGCACCAGGAGAATCAGTTGGGTCAGAAATGCTAAGAAAGTCAGGTTCACATTTTTGTTTGATTTTACAGTCATTCTACTTCTCACCTACACTCTGGCTTCCCACGTCCCAATTATCTTTGTTCCCTATTCATCTATTTTTTTTCACCATAGTCTGCCATATGGTTCCTTTCTTTTCTTCCCCAATTTCAGTGCTGAGGTTGAAATTAACATTCCGAGCTGAGTACTCCAATTAAGACTAGAATTGCAAAAATGAGATGAAAGCAGAGAATAACTTATTTGAGTCCTTATATGAAGGTAAACATTCATTTGCCATTTAGACTTTCATAGCCGTTAGACTGGACAAATTGTCAGCCACATGGTACTATGGTTCAAGATGTGGAAACGTCAGTACGGCCGGCAATTACAGATAAAACCTGTGACTTTGGAATCAGATGGACTGCATTCAATCATATTTCCACTAATTACTAACAATATGACTTAAGACGGAGTACTTCTCTAAACCTCATTTATAAAAGAAGGAAAACAATAGTATCTACTTTTTATGCAGCTATGTGAAAATTAAAGGACGTTATGGATATAAAATATCTAATGGAGGACACCTTGTGATTACTCAGTATATGTTATTTTATTATTGTTATACTACATTGCTTTTACACCAAACCCAATCTGAGAGATAGGAACTGAGTAAAGTTAGGTAGAATTGGCCACATTGGGAAAATTACAGCTGGGAGGCAAGATAGATATAATTACGGAAGAAGCAGACAAAGTTTGAGCTCAGAGAGTATACATGTTTGTGGGTTGCAGGGCAGGTAATGTGGGTGGAATGAGAGAACATCTGTATGAGGGGGGCTTAGAGAAGAAAAAAGCCTGTTCGCTTGTTCCAGGTCACATCCTAAATGGTTATATGGCCTCTCACAAAATTCATCAGACGTAAAATGAAGAAATTAGTTTAACACAGCTCTAATGTTCCTTCAAGCTATCAGTGTATTGTGGCCCCCAGCTGAGGGTTAGTTAGCAAAGAAATAGAGAATCCAGGGGCAAAGGAAAGAGGCCCTACTGCCAGTGGGAAGATAAGGAGATGAGGCAAACTACTGTAAGCACGTGACAGGTTCTTCCCACAAGCTGCGCAAAGACCACAGTAAAGAAAGAGTTTAACTGACGCAAGGCCGGCCATGCCACACTGGAGACAGAGCTATTACTCAGATAGATCTCCCCAAAAATTCAGACACTGAGTTTTTTTGAGGATGACTTGGTGGGCGGGATCCAGGGAGTGGGGAGTGTTGATTGGCCGGGTCAGGATGAAATCATAGGCAGCAGGAACTGGCCTCTTGCACTGAGTCGTTTACTGGGTGGGGGTCACAGGATCAGATGAGCCGGTTTATCCATCTGGACGACATGAACTAATCCACTGAACTCAGGGTGTGAAAAATCTGTCAAGCAGCAACCTTTGGTTTTACAGTAGTGATGATACCTCCACAAGCAACTGGGAAAGTTTTGAATTTTGTGGCCTCTAGCTGCATAACACCTAAACCGTAATTTCTAACCTTATGGCTAATTTGTCCTACAACGGAAATCTGGTCCCCGGGCAAAAAGGGGGTTTGTTTGGGGGAAAAGGGGTATTATCATCTTTGCTTCAAAGTTACACTATAAACTAGGGTCCTTCCAAAGTTAGTTCAGCCCATGCCCGGGAATTAATAAGGACAGCTTGGAGGGAGGTCAGAAGCAAGGTGGAGTCTGTCAGATCAGATTTCTCTCACTATCATAATTTTCTCAGTTATGATTTTTGTAAAGGCAGTTTCAGCACAATAAAGGATAGGAAAACATAAGAGGCAGAGAGAGAGATCTAGCAGAAAATACAAATTGAGTACAAGTTTTCTATTTTCTATTATGCCAGAACATTTGTAGTAGGAGTTGTTCCATATGGGGACATTGCAGGAATTTCCTCAGTAGGCTGATGATGCATAAAAAGCTTACATCATACTACTGATTACCCTCATAAAGCAGTTCTGTGGGTGTGAAATATGGTATCACCTGGTAGTCTCAGGTTGAGCCACAGGAGACAGACAGACACACACACACACACACACACACACACACACGCACATACATACACACACAGTGAGCTAACTTTAAACTTGAAAATGACCTGTGATATTTTATTATTTCAAGTGTCACTGAAATTTTATCGTTTCTCACTAAAGTCTTTCTATTCTTTCTTCAAACTAACTTTTCATAGATATTCCTATTTCTTAGCTTACCCATGAAAATCACAGGATTCTGAGATATTCAAAGCAGGGCACTTTCAGCCCATGAAGACCTCAGATTTCAGGAGCCTAAATGTTCAGTTCACCTTATACTTCAACAGGAGCTATGTTTTGCCAGTTATATGGTTCCTTTGAAAGAAATAGCTCAAACTATTTTTATCCAGTTTTTTTTTTGTTTTTAGAGTTTCACTCTTGTTGCCCCGGCTGAAGTGCAATGGCACGATCTCTGCTCACCACACTCCCTGCCTCCCGGGTTCAAGCAATTCTCCTGCCCCAGCCTCCTGAATAGCTGGATCACAGGCATGCACCACCACGCCTGGTTAATTTTTTGTATTTTGAGTAGAGACAGAGTTTCACCGTGTTTGTCAGTCTGGTCTCAAACTCCTGACCTTGTGATCTGCCCGCCTCTGCTTCCTGAAGTGCTGCGATTACAGGCATGAGCCACAGGGCCCGGCTGTCTCCAGTTCTTAAAGTTAAGTGTTTTTCAGATGGATCACAGGGATAAGTTGCCTCAAATAAGAAAATTGTTCATTTTGAGAATAATTACAGGGCATTTTTCATTTACAAATGATTTTCTTTCCAAAATTTGTATCTCTGTCAATGAGCTCTCTCTGGTGACTAAATGCAGCTAGTATGTACAAACATGTCTGTGAGCATGCATGCACATATTCAGATCTGTGACATGTCCCCAGATACCATCCTTGGCCTTCTTACTCTTAGGCTATATCTCTCTTGGAATAATTTCATCCATTCTCACAGCGTCTGCCACCACCCAAATACTGATGATTTGCAAATTCATTTTTCTACCTCACTTCTGTCTTCCAAAATCAGTGACGAAATGTCTAGGGTGTCCCAGAAGATGCAAGACTTAGTTGATTCAAAGCTGAATTCATCAACTTCCAATAAAACCTCTCTATAGATCAGGCAATTCATTCCTCTTCTGGGACTGCCCATAACAAAGTGCCCCAGATTGGGTGGCTTAAACAACAGAAAATTATTTTCTCACTACTCTGAAGGCTAGAAGTCTGACATCAAAGTATTTCTTCTGTATCTGTCTGTGTCCCAATTTCCTCTTCTTAGAAGGGCAGCAGTAATACTGAATTAGTGCCTTCCCTATTGACATAATTTTAATTTAATTACCTATTTACAGATCCCATCTCCAAAAACACTATCACATTCTGTGGAACTGGGAGTTAGAACTTTATGTGAATTTTTGGGGGACACATTCAGTTCATAACAGCGATGCACTTTAGAGCCTCCCAGACAATAAAGACTGCAGAGGTCGCGTGTGTAAAGCATTAGCACTGTGTTTGGTATAGAGCGAGTGCTCAGTAAGCACCGTAATCCCACAGTGCCCCGGGCATAATAAACCTCATGAAGATTTCAAAACATGCTGTGTTCCCTCATATGTCCAGCCCTTTATTCAGCCTCTTCCCTCTGCCTCAATTGTCCCCTGAGCCCTTCATCCACTACCATTCTGTCTCAACCTTTATACTCCCACTTAGCTCATATTTACCATTTAAGACTGAGTTCAAACATTACTTCCTTCTCTGAAATGGTATTCTCTACTCATGATGAAAGAGTTCATCACTCTTTCCTTTGCAAATATTTTGTAGCCGGTATGCATATATATGGACTAATTTTGTCTGGTGTCATTGTGACAAGTAACATAAATGCCTAAATTCTCCTGTAAATTTCCAGCTCCTCAAAGGCAGGGCTTGTGTCCTTACCTTTACTGATCAAATTTTAGCCAAGTGCCTGTGCATAGTAGTCACACAGTATATGTTGGTTAGATAAATAAACATAAATAAGCATATGAATAAAGCCATAATGTGTATAACAGCTTGCATCTTACAAAGTACTTTTATGTACATGATCTACTTTGAATGACTCAGTAAAGCAGGAGAAACAGAGTAGCATATAGTGCAGGGGACAGCTAGTTATGGTTTGCAGGCCAAATCTGTGTGACGTCTGAGTCAAGTGTTTGTTTGTGTTTTGTTTTAGGGAGGATGCTTATAATATTTCCTAACATCGAATAAACCTCCTATTTCCAAAGTTTTAGACCTACAGAAATGTTGCAAGAATACTAAAGGTTCCCATTGTCCCACCTTCTAGTTTCTCCATTGTTACCATCTTGCATTACTTTGATACAGATGTCACAACGGATGAACCAATATTGACGCATTGTTAACTAACGTCCATGTTTTATTCAGGTTTTATTTTTTCTTACCTAACGTCCTTTGCTCTGATCCAGAACCCCTTCCAAATACTACATTGCATTTAGTCATCATGCCTCCTCTGCCACCTCTGGGCTGTGACAGTTTCTCATACTTTCTTTTTTTTTTAATAACCTTGGCAATATTGAGATATACTGATCTGGTATTTTACAGGATGCCCTTTACTTACTTTACATCTATGTTTTTCTCATAGTTAGACACAGTTTATAGGTTTTGGGAAGGAAGATCATGAATGTAAAGGGCCATTCCCATCACCTATATCAGGGTTACTGATAGGCTATTAACATAATTTTCACCGATGATATTAACTTTGATGACCTGGCTGAAGTTGAAGGATGTCTTTTTCATTATAAAGGTTGAAAAATCAAAAGAAGGATAATATTTTGTGACATGAGACAATTATATGAAATTCAAATTTCAGTGTCCATAAATAAATTTTATTGCAAAACAACCAAGCTCATTTATTTGCATATTGTCCAGGCTGCATTGACACTATAATGGCATTATTGAATAGTTGCAAAACGGGTTCATGGCCTGCAAAGCCAAAACTATTTACAATCTGGTCCCATAGTGAAATGAAACAAAAACAAGCTCAAATCAGACATGTCTGAGTTTGAACCTCAGCTCTGGCATTAGCATCTAAGTGACCTGCAGCCAGCTTCTTAACATCTTGGAAATAGGGTTTCCTCATCTGTCAGATGAGGTTGTTAATGTCTGTTTCAAGGTTATAATGAAGCTTGTGGATAATATTTATAAACCTTTCAATGATGAATATCAATTACTAATCAAACAGATAAAATTATCCTCATTAAACGGAGAAAATAGATTGAGAGGAGTAAAGGGATTTGCATACCGCTGGTAAACATCAAAGTGGAGTTTCAGTGTGCATTTGCACGTGCTCCAGCATGAGACATGCCACAGACTTTGAAACCGGACATCTCGGTATGACTAGGTTCTGTCTGAGTCTTGCTAACTGTAAATTCTTGGGCAAGTCATTCACTCTTCCTTCCTGAGGCTGAGTTATTTTTATGTACAAAATGGGTCTCATGCATACTATTTACTACAGAAGACTGACGTGAAGAGTAAGTGAGCAAAGGTATATAAATTCACTGTCACATAGGATGGAGTCAAGAAACATGAGTTCAAGTTTTTACTACATCAAGCTCCATTTATGGGAATAAAACTTATTCAAATAGCACTTTTAGAAAAATATTAAAAGGAAGGCAAAAACACAACAGGCAAAAGACCAATGATTCTCTGATTATCTCTTGTTTGAATTGTCTGCTTTGTACTTTCTTCTGTGAGTCCAGATACTAGAGCACCTACCAAGTCTAAAACATAGTGGACAGAAAAATGAATGAGATGCAACTACTGAGTGCAGGAGTTATAAACTTGATGGACAGCAGTGTAAGACTAAGGAGTTGTACTTTCTACGAACTAAGAAAGCCATGAGTAAGCTATGATAATGAATGACTTTTTGCATGTGAGATTCCCAGTTTCTTTATGAAGCCTCATAATTCCTATTGCACTAACCATTTCCAAGCTCTCTCCAAATTATTCATGTAGCTTACTTAATTCACACATACCCACACTCTTGCAGACTCTCTTTTGTGTGTGTGTGTGACAGAGTCTCGCTCTGTCACCTAGGCCAGAGTGGTGCAGTGGCACAATCTTGACTCATTGTACCCTCCGCCTCTCAGTTTCAAGCCATTCTTCTGCCTCAGGTAGGACTATAGACAGGCATCACCACACCTGGCTAATTTTTTGTATTTTTAATAGAGATGAGGTTTCACCGTATTGGCCAGGCTGGTCCTGAACTCTTGACCTCATGATCTGCCTGCCTCAGCCTCCCAAAGTGCTGAGATTACAGGTGTGAGCCATCACGCCCAGCCAGCAGACTCTCCTTCTTTACTTCCATAAATGCTTGGGAGAAAGCCCCATCGTAGTTAAGAAGCTAACTTACAGTATCTTAAAGAAGTTTTGACACCAAGACATTCCTGGAGCTTCTCTTGGATGGTGGAGGTATATCAAGTATTAAAAATAATTTGAAAAATGTAATGTCATATTCTACAATATTATAAATATTTCATAAAAAAACAGAAATTATATGAACTTACAACTCTTTCTCATACAATATCTAGAGTGCATGGTTCTTCAGGGCAAGGATGTGGTCAGTTTCTGTCTCTGCTGGATCCTAAAGCCCAGGGCAGCTCTTGCACATAGTAAGAACTTAATAAATATTTACCAAATGATTACCTACACAGCAGCCAGAAAGACTTCCTGTACCAAGTGATTACTATATGACTTAATCACAATACATTCATTTTATTTTCATTCTTTTATGAATATTTAGACTGTCTATTTTGTGCCATGACAGAAGCTAAACGCTGGAATTCAAAGATTAACAAAACATACACAGGCCTAGCCTTTATAGGAATTACAGCACATTGGAGGAAACAGGCAATTATAAAAGCATTTACAATATAACTTGGTAAATGCTAAGATAGGAATTATAGGGTGCTATAAGACTAATCGAGTCTCAGAGGTCAGAAAAAGCTTCCCAGAGGATTCAACTTGGCGGAGACTTGAGGAATGAGTAAGACTATGATAGGAACATAAATTGAAATCTTATGTGGTCCAGTTTCCTCATGGAAGCGTAATCAGACATAGTACGTGGACCAAAAATATTTAAAAAGAAGTTCTCATCTTAACTTGCATACCTCAAAGAACAGTAATGTGGTTTAATTCACTATGCACAGCATGCTTTTCAAAATACATTATGCTCTCTTTCTCAGTTCTACAAACTTATAGTAACTACAGAGCTATGTAAACTTAAAAAAAATAAAAACTGTCACTGCTTCTTCATGTGTGTGCCTTAAGTGAAATTCTACTCTCAGATATGACTGGAAATTCCAATATGACTAGAAATTTCTGCTTCCTCCACCAACTATCATGGGTTACTTCAGTATATCCAAGAACTTGGTTCAGCTTAGAAATAAGTTAGTGTCAAACTCTGAGAACTATAATTTCTCTCTTTCTGAAACAATACTGTGAATTAGTAAACTTCCACCATTATAGAAAACAGCTTTTCAAATAAAAGGTGGTGGATAGCAGAAAAGCAATCCAGGCAAAGGCATTATTTTGGAGTATGTAGTGTAATATTATGAGAGCATACTCAGTAGAGTGACAAGGAACAGAGAGCAGATGAGGGACATAGACAGTGTCCCTGTCATGTAGATCCAGTGAACTGTGCTAAAGACTGTA
Organism: Alouatta palliata; assembly: GCA_004027835.1. NCBI lineage: Eukaryota > Metazoa > Chordata > Mammalia > Primates > Atelidae > Alouatta > Alouatta palliata. The sequence goes on from PVKV010035408.1 coordinate 13,592, forward strand.
TTTTATCCAGTGAACAGCACTAGAGAACATTAGCAATATTCCACTGGTCTCGATTGGCAGCCATCAGCCGCCAGATTTCATCCTTGGTCTTCTAACTTAATCTCATCTGTGAAAAATTTTCAATCCAAATATTGATAAAGTAAATTAAGAATGAAAGAACTCATAGCTGACATACTCAATGAAGAAAAGTAGAAAGCCTTTCCTCTAAGATGATGAAAAAAACAAAGATGACCACCCTCACCGCTTGTTACACATAATATTGGAAGTTTTAGCCAGAGAAATTAAACAATGAAAATAAAAAAAATGCATCTAGATCAGAAGGAAAGGCATTAAATTGTTACTGGTTGCTGATGACATAATCTCCTATGCAGAAAACTTTAGGCTGGGCGTGGTGGCTCATGCCTGCAATCCCAGCACTTTGGGAGGCCGAGGCAGGTGGATTGCTTGAACCCAGGAGTTTGAAACTATCCTGGGTAATGTGGCAAAACCTCATCTCTACTAAAAACACAAAAAATTATCCAGCTGTGGTGGTGTGTGCCTATAGTCCCAGCTACTTGGGAGGCTGAGGTAGAAGGATCACCTAAGCCTGGAGAAGTTGAGGCTGCAGTGAGCTATGATTGTGCTACTGCACCCCAGTCTGAGTGACAGGAGTCAGATCCTGTCTCAAAAAAAAAAAGAAGAAAAGAAAATCCTAATGTCCCTGATAAAAACAAACAAACAACAACAACAACAACAACAACAAAAGTAGGAGCTAAAAAAAACATTCAGTAAAGCTGCAGAATACACAATCAGCATATATATATTTGTAGTGATTTTTAATCAGACTCTAAGTATTAGAATACATGTGCAGAACATGCAGGTGTGTTATACAGCTACACAAGTTGCCATGGTGGTTTGTTGCACCTTTCAATCTATCATCTACATTAAGTATTTCTCCTGAATACCCTCCCCTAATCCCTCCCCTAATCCCCACCTCTCACAGGGCCTGGTGTGTGATGTTCCCCTCCCGGTGTCCATGTGTCCTCATTGTTCAACTTCCACTTATGAGTGAGAATATGTGGTGTTTGATTTTATGTTCCTGTGGTAGTCTGCTGAGAATGATGTTTTCCAGTTTGATCCATGTCCCCGCAAAGGACATGAACTCATCCTTTTTTATGGCTGCACAGTATTCTATGGTATATATGTGCCACTAATTCTTTATCCAATCTATCACTGATGGACAATGGATTGGTTCCAAGGCTTTGCTATTGTGAACACTGCCACAGTAAACATACGTGTGCATGTGTCTTTATAGAGTGATTTAGAATCCTTTGGGTACACACTCAGTAATGGGATTGCTGGGTCAAATGGTTTTTCTAGATCTAGATCCTCAAGGGATTGTCACACTGTCTTCCACAATGCTTGACTAATTTACACTTCTCTAATGACCAGTGATGAGCTTTTTTCATATGTTTGCTGGCTGCATAAATGTCTTGAGAAGTGTCTGTTGATATCCTTTGCCCACTTTTTGTTGGGGTTGTTTTTCTCTTTTTTTCTTGTAAATTTGCTTAAGTTTCTTGTAGATTTAGAATATTAGCCCTTTGTCAGATGGATCGATTGCAAATATTTTCTCCCATTCTTTAGGTTGCCTATTCACTCTGATGATAGTTTCTTTTGCTGTGCAGAAGCTCTTTAGTTTTATTAGATTCCATTTGTCAATTGTGGCTTTTGTTGCCATTGCTTTTGGCATTTTAGTTATGAAGTTTTTGCCCATTCCTATGTCCTGAATGGTATTGCCTAGGTTTTCCTAGGGTTTTTATGGTTTTAGGTTTTACGTTTAAGTCTTTAATCCATCTTGAGTTACTTTTAGTTTTGAAAGGGTTCAGTTTTAGTTTTCTGCATATGGCTAGCCAGTTTACCTAATACCATTTATTAAATAGGAAAATCTTTCCCCATTGCTTGTTTTGGTCAGGTTTGTCAAATATCAGACGGTTGTAGATGTGTGGCATTATTTCTGAGGCCTCTGTTCTGTTCCATTGGTCTATATCTCTGTTTTGATACCAGTACCATGCTGTTTTGATGACTGTAGCCTTGTAGTATAGTTTGAATTCAGGTAGCATGATGCCTCCAGTTTTGTTCGTTTTGCTTAGGATTGTCTTGGCTATACGGGCTCTTTTTTGGTTCCATATGAAATTTAAAGCAGTTTTTTTTTTCTAATTCTGTGAAGAAAGTCAGTGGTAGCTTGATGGGGACAGCACTGAATCTATAAATTACTTTGGGTGGTATGGCCATTTTCACGATATTGATTCTTTCTACCCATGATCATGGAATGTTTTCCATTTGCGTCCTCTCTTACTTCCTTGAGCACTGGTTTATAGTTGAAAAGGTTCTTCACATTCCTTGTAAGTTGTATTCCTAGATATTTTATTCTCTTTGTAGCAATTGTGAATGGGAGTTCACTCATGATTTGGCTCTGTGGTTGTCTATTATTGGTATATACGCATGCTTGTAATTTTTGCACACTGATTTCATATACTGAGACTTTGCTGAAGTTGCTTATCAGCTTCACGGGAGGTTTTACTGTTTTTATACATTAATAAGGAATTATCAAAAAAAAAGAAATTAAGAAAACATTCTCATTTACAAAAGCATCAAAAAAAAAAACCATACTTTTTTTTTTTTTAATTTAGCTCCCACTGGGAACATTTTTTTTTCTTTTCTGTTTTATTGCATTTTAGGTTTTGGGGTACATGTGAAGAACATGTAAGATTGTTGCATAGGTACACACATGGCAGTGTGATTTGCTGTCTTCCTCCCCATCACCTATATCTGGCATTTCTTCCCATGCTCTCTCTCCCCAACTCCCTACTCGCCACTGTCCCTCCCCTATTTCCCCCCAGCAGACCCCAGTGTGTGATGCTCCCCTCCCTGTGTCTATGTGTTCTCATTGTTCAACACCCACCTATGAGTGAGAACATGCGATGTTTGATTTTCTGTTCTTGTGTCAGTTTGCTGAAAATGATGGTTTCCAGGTTCATCCATATCCCTACAAAGGACATGAACTCATTGTTTTTGATGGCTGCATAATATTCCATGGTGTAT
>PVKV010035409.1:0-16672 GCA_004027835.1 Alouatta palliata
ACATGTACTCATAAACACATGCACTCACACACACACATGCACTCACAGACGCATCCACTCACAGACACATCCAATCACACACACACACACACACACATGCACTCACAGACACATCCACTTACAGATGCATCCAGTCACACACACAGGCACTCACAGACACATGCAATCACACACACATGTACTCATAAACACATGCACTCACACACACACACATGCACTCACACACACATCCATTCTAGACGCATCCAGTCACACACACACACACACAGGCACTCACAGACACATGCAATCTCACACACATGCAATCACACACACATGCACGCACAGACACATCCAATCACACACACACGTGTATGCACAGACGCATCCAATCTCACACACACACACACACACACACACACGTACTCACAGATGCATGCACTCACACACATGCATTCACAGACGCATGCAATCACACAAACACGTGCAGTCACAAGACTCGTGCACACATGGAGCACACCCATGGGCTCAGAATCCCTCCAGGCCTCCTGGCCAGGGTCTTGACCAGAGAGAGCGAATCAGGCTGTCTTGGCACCAAACAAGAGAAAGGAGACCTGGAGGCCTGGGGAGGCTGGGGTCTCCGGGAAGAGGCCAGTGCAGTGTGTGGAGGCCCTTGCCATGCTGTGGGATGGGCGGGCAGTGTGGTCTGAGGACACAAAAGTGTGGTAAAAAGGGGTCACCAGGAGACCCACCAGGCTCAGCAGAGGCATGATAAGTGACCAACCGTCCTGGTTTATCTGGGGCCTTGGGGGTTCCCAGTACACGGGACTTTCAGTTGGAAAACAGGGGACGTCCCTCGTAAACCAGGCCACCCCAGGGAGAAATCCCAGCAGTGGAGAAGGGTCTGGTTCATTCTCAAGACCTAAAAGTGAATCATACTAAAGTGTACTCCCACCCCACCCCCACCCCCGGCACACAGCAGGGCAGGGGGCTGTGACAGAATCAGGAACCTGGTTCCCTTGAAATGCCTGGGAACATAGGGGCAATAACCAATTGGCCTCTGGGTGACACCATCAGACAAAAGCTTAAGATGTCCTTCAGAGGCTTCTGTAGCCTGTGGCTTTTCCCTTCGGCACAGCCCGTGCCAGGGATCAGCTCCTGAACCTGGGACTGCGGAGGAGACCATCGCTTTCAGGGCAGCCTGCGGCCCCCTTCCCGTCACTCTGAGCGTCTGCTGCCCACGAGAGCTGCCTGCTTCAGAGATGCAGGTCTCTGGTGTCCCCCATTCATTCATTCAACCAATACACTGAGCATCCACTGTGTGACAGGCACACACCTGAGGGGCGCCCTGACTTCACACCCTGCTCTGACAGCCCTCCCCACGTGGTAAGGCAGGCGTGTGTGAGCCAACGAGCCACACAAACCACACATTCCCATGTCCAGACGTGCTAGAGGCTGACCAAGAGAGGAGCCAGAGCTGGTCTGCAGGGAAGATGTCCCTGACAAAGTGACAATTAAGCTGGAACCTGGAGGACACAGAGAAATTAGCCAGGCAAAGGGGGTGGGGGTGGGGGCGGTTCTAGGAAGGGAGACCAGCACCGGCAGAGGCCCAGAGGCAAGAAAGAGCCTGGTGCATTTGAGAACTGAAAGGTGGCCGGGTGCGGTGGCTCACACCTGTAATCCCAGCACTTTGCGAGGCCAAGGTGGGCGGATTGCCTGATGTCAGAAATTCATAGCAAGTTTGAGGAGTACGTTAACAAATCACGCAACACTAACACCTCGGTCCTGGGAGACATCCTCCTGAGGCTGTATTTCAGCGTTTTTGATCGGGCAAACGACAGAATTGGCCTGGCTCCTGCAGTGTGAAATGCTGGCACTTCTCCAAAAAGCAATCAAGCCTGCCTCAAACACACTCAACACTCTGGGGGGATTCCTGCAGGGGTGGGGTTAGGGGAGCGGGGGCTGACCCGAGCTGTGTTTGGTGCTTGGCAAAGCCCTGTTCTCAGTGGAGAATAAAAGATTTTATTTCAAATGGTGCTAATATTTATAGTTGCTTCCCTTTGAGTCAGGGAGGTGCAAGGGAAAGAAGCCGGATTCTAGAAACTAGTTTAGACCACAAGTGAGGTATCTCACTTGTGAATGAAAAAGGGAGGCTTAGGGGGCGCGGTGGCTCATGCCTATAATCCCAGCACTTTGGGAGGCCGAGGCAGGTGGATCACGAGGTCAGGAGTTCAAGACCAGCCTGGCCAAGACGGTGAAACCCTGTCTCTACTAAAAATACAAAAAATTAGCCTGGCATGGCGGCGCATGCCTGTAATACCAGCTACTTGGAAGGCTGAGGCGAAGAATTGCTTAAACGTAGGAGGCGGAGGTTGCAGTGAGCTGAGATTGTGCCACTGCAATCCAGCTTGGGTGACAGAGGGAGACTGTCTCAAAAAAAAAAAAAAAAAAAGAAAGAAAGCAAAATTCTGCCCCTCTCCACTTTTCTCCTTTACCAACTGCAGACCAAAGAGATTTATAATCTTTGTTGAGAGAGAATGTGGAGAAAAAGATGGCTCTTATCAAAATTAATATTTCTCTCTTTAAAACTTTTTGGAATTGTAGGATCTCTGTGTTGTATGTGACCTCAAGAAGATAACTGAGTGAAAAGATTCCCAATTCTCATTTTGCATCAGAGTCCTTAAGTTTGGGAGGCTTTTTATTATTCATGCATGTCACCTGAGATTCATTTCTAATCTTCTGAAAAGAATCTCAGCCTATTTCTCTCTCTCCCTCTCTCTCTCTCTCTCTCTCTCTCTCTCTCTCTTTAGATGGAGTTTCACACTGTCGCCTGACCTGGAGTACAATGGCATGATCTTGGCTCACTGCAACCTCCACCTCCCGGGTTCATGTAATTCTCCTGCCTCAGCCTCCTGAGTAGCTGGAATTACAGGCACACACCACCACATGCAGCTGATTTGTTGTATTTTTAGTAGAGACGGGATTTCAGTATGTTGGCCAAACTGGTCTCAAACTCCTGACCTCTTGATCCGCCCACCTCAGCCTCCCAAAGCCCTGGGACTTCAGGTGTGAGCCACCACACCTGGCCTTTTCTCATTATTTTTATGCTGTTTCCTAAGAAGTGAGAAGAAATTAGAGCAGGCGACTATAACATCTTTCAGTAGGTTGTGTTGAGTAAATATCCTTTGTTCTAGGTGGTATCATTAGCCTGCAGTTTTTTATTTGGGGAAAGTGAAAACAGCATTAAAGTGTATTAAGAAATAAAGCACATTTATTTGTTTTAAAGACAGCTCTTGAACACTTCTCGTGAGTGTAAATTGATACAGTCTTTTTGGAGACGATTTGTCCTTAAAATTTATACAGCCTTTGTCCCAGCAATTTTGCTCTCAGGATTTAGGCTAATGCCATGGTCAAAAACACCCAGAAACATGGAGGAGCAAGATGGAATGTGCAGTCTCTTATACAGGGAAAATCTGGAACCTTCTAACGTCTGTTAAACAGTCACCCCGGCGTTGACAGCCATGCAGCCATCCTTCTGTTTTGTTTCGTTTTTGTCTTTTCTTTTCCTCTTTTTTTATAGAGTGACAGGGTCTCAATATGTTGCCACGGCTGGTCTCAAACTTTAGCTCAAGCTGTCCTCCTGCCTTGGCCTCCCAAAGTGCTGGGATTACAGGCGTGAGTCACCACACCCGGCCCTTTTTAATTTTTCCTTTATTTATTATTTCTTTTCTTTTGAGGCAGGGTCTCACTTTGTTGCCCAGGCTGAAGTGCAGGGACACATGATCACAGATCACTGTAGCATCAGTCTCCCAGGTTCAAGCAATTCTCCTATCTCAACCTTCCAAGTAGCTGGGCCTGCAGGCACACGCCACCATGCCTGGCTAATTTGTTTGTATTTTTTGTAGAGACAATGTCTCATCATGTTGCCCAGGCTGGTCTTGAACTCATAGGCTCAAGCAATCCTTCTGCCTCAGCCTCCCAAAGTGCTGTGATTACAAAGTGTGAGTCACCACGCCTGGCCTTTTTTAAAATATATTTTTAATGTGTTGTTTCTGCAGCCATCTTAAGTCATGCGACCCCAGTCTTGCTGAGCGCACATCAGTGTTAGATTTCCCGCGTGTGAACACTGTGACATTGCCCATGTAAGCAAATGTCTTTGGAGACACACACTAAAGATTTAAGAGCAAAGGATCATGATGTCTGCACAGCAACCGGGCATACAGGGCCCAGTTCAAATCCCAGCACTGATATGTCCTAGTCGTGTGACCTTGGAAAAGCATGTTTCTGGGCCTCAGTGTCCTGTCCTAATCTGTAAATTTGGGATAAGAATAGCCCCAGCTGGGCGTGGTGTCTCATGCCTGTAATCCCAGCACTTTGGAAAGCCAAGGTGGACGGATCACCTGAGGTCCAGAGTTCAAGACCAGCCTGGCTAACAAGGTGAAATCTCATGTCTACTAAAAATACAAAAAATTAGCCGGGCGTGGTGGTGTACACCTGTAATTCCAGCTACTTGGGAGGCTGAGGCAGGAGAATCATTTGAACCTGGGAGGCGGAGGTTGCAGTGAGCCAAGATCGCACCATTGCACTCCAGCTTGTGCAACAAGAGCAAAACCCCGTCTCAAAAAAAAAAGAAAGAAAAAAAGAACGCTCTCTTCTAGTCAGGGGTAAGGGAGAGAGTAGGAATGTGGGCCGCTTCTTGGGGATTGGAAATGTTCTGAGATTAAATCATGGTGATGCTTTTACGACTCCATAAACGCGCCAAAGACCACTCAACTGTACACTTTACACGGGAGAATCTATGATATGTGAAACACACCTCAACAAAGCTATTACATTTTATAAACAACAACAAAAATCACAGAAAAGAACAGTTCCTGCCTTCTAGGGCTACAGTCAGGACTCAATGAATTTATCATATAAAACCTTTAGAACACGCCTGTCACCTCATAGAATGAGCTATTTCTATTTTAAACAACACTGGAAAAAGACCAGAAAGTTCAGTTAACCAAAGGATATAATGCTCTTTCTTTCTTTCTTTCTTTCTTTCTTTTTTGTTTTTTGAGATGGAGTCTCGCTCTTGTTGCCCAGGCTGGAGTGCAATGGTACAACCTTGGCTCACTACAACCTCCGCCTCCCGGGTTCCAGTGATTCTCCTCCCTCAGGCTCCTGAGCAGCTGGGATTATAGGCATGCACTACCACACCCAGCTAATTTTGTATTTTTAATAGAGACAGCGTTTCTCCATGTTGGTCAGGCTGGTCTCCAACTCCCAACCTTAGGTGATCCACCCACCTCAGCCTCTCAAAGTGCTGGGATTACAGGCATGAGCCACACACCTGGCTGATATAACAGCCACTCTATCCAAAAGGCAACTGTATGGACAATTTCTTTCTCTCCTTATGCTTTCCTGAGTTTTTTCCGTGATTGCTTTTAATATGGTGGGAAAGCTAAGCATTATTCTATAAAAGAGAGAGAAAGACCCCGAATAGAGAGAAGGCTATACCTTTGCTGAGGTTGCTTGGGTTCCTGCTGGAGTGAATTGTTCCCCAGAGAAAAAAAGGCCATCAGGAAGCCGACTATCAGTGGAGGACTGACCCCTAGTGGCCAAGGTGGATATTACATCCGTACATGCACTGCCACACACTCCGCTTGGTCTCAGACCCGCCCATTGGTTCCATCTGCTTGAATGGCTACTTAGCGACATGAAACCACTGTAATATAAACTCTCCTACCTTTGGACCTGCGAATCCCACTTTGAGACATACACCTCACATAGTAAAGATGTAAGTTTATTATTATTAGCTATACATTATATATTAGCTGTAAAGATTTTCCCCAGGGAATTTATTGCCAGTGAAAGATGGAAACCACCCCAGATTCTAACAGCAGGGAAATTGTCAATAGGAAGAAATTTGCTCCAGTCTCTTTTTCTTTTCTTTTCTTTATTTATTTGTTTGTTTATTTGAGACAGGGTCTTGCTCTGTCGCCCACGCTGGAGTGCAGTCCAGGATCTTGGCTCACTGTAACCTCTGCCTCCTGGGTTTCAGCAATTCTCCTGCCTCAGCCTCCAGAGTAGCTGGGACTACAGGCACGCACAACCATGCCTGGCTAATTTTTGTATTTTTAGAAGAGATGGGGTTTCACCATGTTGGCTAGGCTGGTCTCGAACTCCTGACCTCAGATGATCTGCCTGCCTTGCACCCCAGTGCTAGGATTACAGGCATGAGCCACCACTCCTGGCCTGCTCCTTGCTCTTAAAGCAATGAGTGTGGATTACATCTGCCCATTCATTTAAACAAAAGCAAAGCGCTTTTTTTATAGATATACAATTTTGATATATTACAAAAACGTTTTGGGCAGAACAGAATACAATAAAAAATGAGGTTTTTTTTACAAAGGTTATATGAACTATGGAATACAGTTTCACAATAAATATATTTCCTAAAGAAAGTCTATAATTAATATTATGTTCTGAATAAATATTATGACTTTTAAATGTTTCCAATGATTAGATGATTATATATTTGGCTATTTTAAAATGTTTCCTAGGAAGACATTACTTTAAGGACTATACATTTACTTTTAAAATTTTTTAAATTTGTTTCTTGTTGAGACAGGGTCTCACTCGTTGCCTAGGCTGGAGTGCAGTTGCACAATCACGGCTGATTGCAGCCACAACCTCCTGGGCTCAGGCCGTCTTTCCAAATTAGCCTCCCAAGAAGCTGGAACTACAGGCACACACCACCATGCCCCCCTAATTTTTAATTTTTTTGTAGAGATGGGGGTCTCACTATGTTGCCCAAGTTGGTCTAGAACTCCTGGGCTTAAGCAATCCTCCCTCCTTGGTCTCTCAAAATGCTGGGATTACAGGTGTGAGCCACTGCACCCAGGATGATTTATTAATAAGAGTGTAGCCAGGCATAGTGGCTCACTCCTGTAATCCCAGCACTTTAGGAGGCCAAGGTAGTTGGATCACCTGAGGTCAAGAGTTCAAGACCAACCTGGCCAACATGGTAAAACCCTGTCTCTACTAAAAATACAAAAATTAGCTGGACATGGTGGTTCGTGCCTGTAGTCCCAGCTACTTGGGAGGCTGAGGCCTAAAAATCACTTGAACCCAGGAAGCAGAGGTTGCAGTGAGCCAAGACTGGGCCATTGCACTCCAGCCTGGGCAACAAGAGTGAAACTCTGACTCAAAAAAAATCCTCAGAAAATGGAATGTAAAAAAAAAAAAAAAGATTAAAAAAATTAGCTGGGCATGGTGGTGCATACCTGTGATCCCAACTACTCTAGAGGTTGAGGCAAGAGAATCACTGGAACCTGGGAGGCGGAGGTGTGGTGAGCCAAGATCGTGCCATTGCACTCCAGCCTTGGCAACAAGAGTGAAACTCCGGTTCTAAAAAACAATAGTAATAATAAATAAGAATGTAGATACGTAATGGATAAACAATGGAAAATATAAAATGCAAACTAAAAGCATAAAGTGGACTTGCCTATAAAAAGAAAAAAAGAAAAGAAAAGCACAGCTCAAATCATGAGTAACAAGCTCTCCCCCCGTCCCCTCCTTCCAGTCTCCACTCCCACGCCCCCTCCAGGGTGGGGGCCTCTGTGGTCCCTCTACCTAACATGTCAACCCTCTTGACACTCCCCATCTTCTTCTTTACTTTCTTTCTGGCATCACAGAATCACACACTATAATTTGCTTGTTTATCTTGTTATCTGTATCCTTCCCTGGTGTGTAAACTCAAGAGGGCAAAGATTTGGGTCTGTCTTTTTCCTTGATGAATCCTCAGTGCCTAAAATAATAGCTGCTCAATACATACTTTTGGAATGAACATCAGGTGAACTCAATGTTAAGAAAACGCCATGTCAGGCCAGGCATGGTGGCTCATGCTTATAATCTCAGCACTTTGAAAGCCCAAGACAGGTGGATCACCTGAGGTCGAGAGTTCAAGACCAGCCTGACCAACATGGTGAAACCCTGTCTCTAAAAAAAACGCCATGTTGTAGATGCACGCTGAGTGCAACTCCGCAAAAGCAGGAAGCATGGACATTGCCGCCTGGATGAGTTTGCTCGGGCTGCCACAACAAATACCACAGACCGGGTAGCTTAAACAACAGAAATCACTGGGCAGGGTGGCTCATGCCTGTAATCCCAGCATTGGGAGGCTGAGGCAGGAGGACCGATTGCATCCAGGAGTTCGAAACCGGCCTGGGCAACGTAGTCTCTAAAAAAAATCAAAAATTAGCCAAGCATGGTGGTGCATGCCTGTAGTCCCAGATACTCAGGAGGCCGAGGTGGGAGGGTCGTTGAGCCTGGGAGGTTGAGGCTACAGTGAGCCATGATTGCACTACTGCACTTAGCCTGGGTGACAGAGTAAGCCTCTGTCTCAAAAAAATAAAAAACAGAAATCTATGTTCTCACAATTCTGGGGTCTAGAACCCCAAGCTTAAGGGATTGATAGGGTTGTTCCTTCCGAGGCCTCATTCCTTGGTAGTAAATGGCTGTCTTCTTCCACTGTCTTCACACGGTCTTTGTGTGCGTTTGCGTCTTAATCGCCTCCTCTTATAATCACCTCCACTTATATTGGATTAGGGCCCACCCTGATGACCTCATGTAACCTTTTTCTTTCTTTCCTTTTTTTTTAAAGACAGAGCCTTGCTCTGTCACCCAGGCTGGAGTGCAGTGGCAGGATCTTGGCTCACTGCAGCCTCCACCTTCCAGGCTCAAGCGATTCTCCTGCCTCAGCCTCCCCAATAGCTAGGATTACAAGCACCTGCCACCACACCTGGCTAATTTTTGTATATTTAGTTGAGACGGGGTTTTGCCATGTCGGCCAGGCTGGTCTCGAACACCTGACCTCAGGTGATCCACCCACCTCGGCCTCCCAAAGTGCTGGGATTACAGGCGTCAGCCACTGCGCCCCACCCTCATTTGACCTTACTTACATCTTTAAAGGCCCTGTCTCCAAATATAATCAATTCTGATGTACCGGGGGTCAGGACTGCAACATATGAATTTTAGGGGACACAGTTCAGCCCACAACACCAAGAAACACAAAGAATGCTGGGATATGCTGAAAGAATACTGGACAATTTAAGCATGAAAATAAATGGCAATAATGGATTGTAACTCACTGCCTAAAGCAAGAATCTATGACACCACACTGATCAAGAAATACAAACAGATACATAAATAGATAGGATGAAGAAAAGCTCTTCCTTACCATAGAATGCCAATTAAAAACGTAAAGGAAATGATAGAATTAGAAAGTCACCACTAGGCCAGACCCAGTGGTTCACAACCACAATCCCAACACTTGGGGAGGCTGAGCCGAGTGGATCACTTGAGGTCAGGAGTTTGAGACCAGCCTGAGCAACACGGAGAAACCCTGGCTCTGCTAAAAATACAAAAATTAGTCTGGGTGTGGTGGCTCATGCCTGTAATCCCAGCACTTTGGGAGGCCAAGGCGGGCAGATCACCAGAGGTCAGGAGTTCAAGACCAGCCTGGCCAACATGGTGAAACCCTGTCTCTACTAAAAATATAAAAATTAGCTGCTTGAACCCGGGAGGCGGAGGTAACAGTGAGCTGAGATCATACCATTGCACTCCAGCCTGGGTGACAAGAGTGACACGCCGTGTCAATAAATAAATAATAAAAATTTAAAAATTAGCCAGATGTGGTGGTGTACACCTGTAATCCCAGGGACTGGGGTCCCTGAGGCATGAGAATTGCTCAAACTGGGGAGGCAGAGGTTGCAGTGAGCCAAGATCGTGCCACTGTACTGCAGCCTGGGCAACAGAGCAAGACTCGGTCTCAAAAAAAATAAAAACTACATCAAACAAACCCCAATTGAGGGACGTTCTGCAAAACAACTGGCCTGTACTCTTCAAAAGTTTTTAACCTGATGAAGAAAAAGGCAGAGAGAAGGACTGTTGAAGACCAAAGGACACCCGGGAGACCCGGAACCCAAAATAAGGTGTGATCCAGGATTGAGCTGTGGATCCGAAAATTAAAAATCACGAAAAAGAACAATTTTAAGACAACTGGTGAAATCTGAATATGTGCTGTGTATTAGATAATAGTATCATATCGGCCGGGCGCAGTGGCTCACACCTGTAATCCCAGCACTTTGGGAGGCAAAGGCGGACAGATCACAGGGTCAGAAGTTCAAGATCAGCCTGGCCAATATGGTGAAACCCTGTCTCTACTAAAAATACAAAAATTAGCCAGGCGTGGTGGCGGGTGCCTGTAGTCCTAGCTACTCGGGAGGCTAAGGCAGGAGAATCGCTTGAACCCAGGAGGTGGAGGTTGCAATAAGCCGAGATTGTGCCACTGCACTACTGCCTGGGAGACAGAGCAAGACTCCGTCTCAAAAAAAAAATAGTATCGTATCAATGTGAGACTTGCTTCATGTAGTCATGTTGGCGTCAGTTACGTAAGCTAATGTCTTTAGAGACACACACTAGAGATTTAGGAGCAAAGGATCATGACATCCGCAATGGACTCAGATCATTCAGCCAAAATAATAATAATATGTATGTGTGGAGGTGTATGGAGGAAGAGACAGAGAGAGCAAATACAGTAAAATGTCAATAAGTGAATCTAAAAACAATTATAATAATAATGAATCTCGGTGAAATATACATGGGAATTTCTTGGGGGGGGGTTGTTTGTTTGTTTGCTGTTTGTTTTGGAGAGGGGGGTCTCACTGTGTTGCCCAGGCTGGAGGGCAGTGGTGCGATCTTGGCTCACTGCAACCTCCGCCTCCCAGGTTCAAGCCATTCTCCTACCTAAGCCTCCCTAGTAGCTGGAATCACAAGCGTGCACCACCACGCCCAGCTAATTTTTTTGTATTTTTAGTAGAGATGGGGTTTTGCCATGTTGGCCAGGCTGATCTCGAACTCCTGCCCGACCTCAGGTGATCTGCCTGCCTCACCCTCCCAAATACATGGGAATTCATTGAACTATTCTTGCAATTTTTCTGTAGATTTAAAATATTTTCAGCTAGTCGTGTTGGCTCACGCCTGTAATCCCAGCACTTTGGGAGGTCAAGGCGGGTGGATCACCTGAGGTCTGGAGTTCGAAATCAGCCTGGAGCCTGGCCAACATGGTGAAACCCCATCTCTACAAAAAAATTAAAATAAAAGTTAGCCGGACACGGTGGCAGGCACCTGTAATCTCAGTTACTTGGGAGGCTGAGGCAGGAGAATTGCCTGAACCCAGGAGGGGGAGGCTGCAGTGAGCCAAGATTGCACCACTGCAGTCCAGCCTGGGCAACAAGAGTGAGACTCAGTCTCAAAAAATAAAAATTAAAATAAAAAATAAAATATTTTCTTTTGTTGTTGTTGTTGAGACAGGGTTTCACTTGGGCTGCCCAGGCTGGAGTGCAGTGATACAATTATGGCTCACTGCAGCCTCGACCTCCTGTGCTCGGGTGATTTTCCACCTCAGGCTTCTGAGTAGCTGGGACTATAGGCGTATGCCACCATGCCCGGCTAATTTTTTCTATTTCTAGTAGAAACAAGAGTTTCACCATGTTGCCTAGGCTGGTCTCGAACGACTGGACTCAAGCAATCCACCCACCTTGGCCTCCCAAAGGGCTGGGATTACAGGAGTGAGCCACCGCACCCGGCTCTCCTTGCCAATTTTACGTACCAATATCTCTGTGCCAGGCCAGGGTGGGAACTGGAGGGAAAGGATAAGACCCTGCCCCTGCCCTCGAGCACAGGGTCAACTGCAGGTGGTCACGCACCATCTGCCAGATGCTGAAGGGCAAGATAGCCTCAGGACATGGGAGGAAGGTATGGGGGGAGCCGGGTCTGAAGGGGAACGTTATCGGAGGCCCTCCTCCTCCTCCTCCTCCTCCTCCTCCTCCTCCTTCCTGCCTTCCACCGGGATCTGCCTTGCTCTGAAGCCGAGAGACGGACCCCGGGCTCCAGTGCCCTCCACCTTCAGCCCCAGCTCAAGCTGGGTCCTGGCCATGCTGGTCCCTCCCTGTGTTCCCTTTGATTTTCCACTGCTGCTGGCTCCAGGTCCTTTTGGGGTCCATGTCACTTTTGGGGTCCTTTACACCTGCCCACCCCTTCACTAAATCTCTTCAAACCTCTAGGTGGGTCACCTGCTTTCACAAGGACTCTGACACTCTCGGTAATCACAGAGAAGATCATTCAAAGGGAACAGCCTGTGCCAAGGCTCAGAGGTGGGGGGGGGGACGTGGCCCAGCAGGAGAATTCGATGGCCCAGGGCAGGAGGGCAGGAAGGCAAGCTGTTTCAGCCCAGATCACAGCTCTCAGCATTGAAACTGGGAACTGTGACACCTCCCACCTGAGCCCCACAACCCCCAGCCCCAGAGGACGCACTGGCCAGGGCCTGCCTACTGCCTTACCCGAGTCCAGCCTGGAGCATGCACCGGGACAGAGGGACAGGCTCAGGGCTCCACCGCGGATGGCACAGGCACACGCCTTGCTGACATGGAAAACAGCAGGCTTGGCCAGGCCCGGTTGCTCACGCCTGTAATCCCTGCACTTTGGGAGGCCAAGGAGGGTGGATCACCTGGGGTCAGGAGTTTAAGACCAGCCTGATCAACATGGTGAAACCCTGTTTCTACTAAAAATTCAAAAATCAGCTGGGCGTGGTGGCACATGCCTGTAATCCCAGCTACTCAGGAGGCTGAAGCAGGAGAATCACTTGAACCTGTGAGGCGGAGGTTGCAGTGAGCCAAGGTTGCTCCATTGCACACTGGCCTGGGCAATAAGAGCAAAACTCTGTCTCAAAAAAAAAAAAGAAAGAAAGAAAGAAAAGAAAACCGGAAGCTTGTGCTCCTCCTCCACAGTGCTGTGATTTTGGAGCCTCCAGACAGGCCAGAAGCCTCCTCTACCTTTTCTAGCAATGCAACTTCATACCTGATAGTCAGCCTGGGTGCTTAACGCTCCACCATTCACTCAACATCTACACTGCCCAGGTCCAGATCCTTGTGAAAATGACAAGTCCCCTTAGGAAGGAGGAATACAATCCTGGGCTGATTTCAGCCCCCAGATACTAAGACAGCTCAAATGCTGCCTCCTCCACGATGGCCTCCCCTATGTCACCTGGGAGTGAGCTTCTTTTCCTGAATGACCCATAGCACTTTGTCCCTTTTAAACTTTTCTTAGTGTCTGCTCTAGTTAATAATTTCTACTATTTTCTGCTTTTTATTACAGTGACTGAAGTACGGGTCTTACTTCTCCCACTCAGATGTAAACCCACTGAGGGCAAAACTCATGGCTAATTCGTCTCTAGCAAGCCTACAGTCTGGCATGTGGAATAGAAGAATGAATGAACAAATGAATGAATGAACGAACGAATAGATGAACAAGGCAAACGTCTCATGAGCCTGGCCAGTCTGGCCAGGGAGTAGGCTATAAGAAGATAGCGGAGCCGGCCGGGCTCGGTGGCTCACGCCTGTAATCCCAGCACTTTGGGAGGCTGAGGCAGGCAGATCACAAGGTCAGGAGTTCGAGACCAGCCTAGCCAACATAGTGAAACCTCATCTCTACTAAAAATACAAAAATTAGTCAGGCGTGGTAGTGCACGCCTGTAATCCCAGCTACTCAGGAGGCTGAAGCAGGAGAATCGCTTGAACCCATGAGGCGGAGGTTGCAGTGAGCCAAGATCGCACCATTGCACTCCAGCCTGGGACAGAGCGAGACTCCATTTCAAAAAAAAAAAAGAAGATGGCAGAGCTTTCTGCTTGAATCTGCTGCCTTGCTGCCCACCCCAGGCCAAGGCACGAAGACCTTGAAAGCTGCTGCCTCAGGTCCTTTGGAGGAAAGGCAGCGGGGCTCCCTGGCTCTCCCATATGGAGCAGGAGGCCCAGCACAGGCGCTTAAAATACCTCCAGCCACACCCCTAGCCTGGAACCAATGGTGGCAGAGTCACACAGGTCAGATACCAGGATTCAGATAACCTCTTAGAAGGAACAGGATGTAGATGGGGTCAGACTGGATCAGAAACGGCTGAGGAGGCCAGATCCAGAGCTGTGCTCACCTGGTAGTAATGCAGCCTTTGAGATACCGAGGACAAAAGACCTGCCGTCGGGGACAGGACGCGCTATCAGGGGACCTTAACCTCTGTCCCCAAGAGGAGTTCACACCCAGGCCACCAGCTACAGTGACTTTACACTGGGGCTCTGGGCAGGTGCAGCTCAGAGCAGGTGTTGAGGGAGATCAGGGCTGTGAGGGGCTGGGAATCGCCCCGTTCCCACTTGAAGACTTCAGGCCCACTTCCTGGACATGCCCCAGTTCCCAGGAATGTTCCAGCTCCTCCTGATTAGCTCCATCCTCTCCCCATACCCCCAGCCCACTCCAGATTCCAAACATTGTCTTTTCTGCTTCCAGTTAACCCTTGCTCTGCCCAGTACCAAATTTCTGACACTGCCTCCTCCAGGACCTTCTCTTGCATTTGCCCAAAGCAGGTGTCAGAACCCTTTCTGAGGGCCGAGCAGCGTGGCGCTGGGAGGCTGCGGTTGAGACTCCCAGCTCTTCGACTCCCTCCCCAGGGCTGGGCCACATTCTTGCCCCCGTGCCTCCTCTCTGCTTCCTGAGTCTCCCTTGAGAGCTTAGACCATAGACCCCAGCACCGTTCCTGCTCAAGAACACACAGATTTGGAGCTATCAGTGTCTAGGATAGTTCCATTTATTTATTTATTTATTATTATTATTTTTTTTTGAGATGGGGTCTCACTGTCTTGCCCACGTTAGAGTGCAGTGCAGTGGTGCAATCTCAGCTCACTGCAACGTCCACCTCCCGGGCTCAGATGATCCTCCCACCTCAGCCTCCTGAGTAGCTGGGACTACAGACACGCACCACCACATCTGACTAATTTTTTGGATTTTTTTTAGAGACATGATTTCGCCATGTTGCCCAGGCTGGTCTCCAACTCCTGTGCTCCAGTGATCAGCCTGGCAGGCCTTCCAAAGTGCTGAGATTACAGGGGTGAGCCACCGCCCCCGCCCGGTTCTTTTTTTCCCAGTTATTTTATTGTGGTAAAATGCACATAGCATAAAATTTGCTATCTTAATGCTATCTAAGTGCATAGCCCAGTGGTATTAAACAAATTCACAATGTTCTGTAACTATCACCAGCATCCACCTCCAGAATTCTTTCCGTCTCGTAAAACTGGAACTCTGCGCCCATTAAGCACTAACTCCCCAAGCCTCTCTCCCCACTGGCAACTGCCATTCCACATTCTTTTGGGAGTTTTTTGTTTTTGTGTTTTTTTGAGACAAAGTCTCTCTCTGTTGCCCAGGCTGGAGAGCAGTGTCATAGTCTCTACTCACTGCAACCTCTGCCTCCTGGATTCAAGCAATTCTCCTGCCTCAGCCTCCTAAGTAGCTAGGAATACAGGTGCACACCACCACGCCCAGCTAATTTTTCTATTTTTAGTATACATGGGGTTTTGCCATGTTGGCCAGGCTGGTCTCGAACTCCTAACCTCAAGTAATCCTCCCACCTTGGCATCCCAAAGTGCTGGGATTCCAGGCGTGAGCCACCACAGCTGGCCACTGTCCCACTTTCTGTCTCTATGAATTTGACTACTCTAGGAACCTCATCTAGGCTGAATCACACGGCATTTGTCTTTTTGTGACTAACTCATTTCACTTACACATATCCTCAAGGTTTACTCATGTTGTAGTGGGTATCAGAATCATCATCCTTTTTAAGGCTCAGTGCTATTCCATTGTATGGATGGAGCATATTTTTATTTATTCTTCTGTTGAAGGACCTGTGGGCTGCTTCCAAGCTTTAGCTATTGTGGACAATGCTGCTATGAACACGGGTGAGCAAATATCTCTTCGAGACCCTGCCTTCCATTTGCTTGGTAAGGCTTCTTAAGATTAGGTTTATAATACAACCATCTGTAATAGATCTCTCATTTGAGCTTCTGGACCATAAAATAAAATTCATGAACTGGATGAATACATTGTGGAGGGTGTCCTCCATACTCTGCCCACAAAGAACCACGATTTTCTCTGGAATCCTCTCTCTACTCTTGTATTTTAAAACTTCCCCCCTTAGGATGGGCTCGGTGGGTCACACCTGTAATCCCAGCACTTTGGGAGGCCAAGGTGGGTAGATCACAAGGTCAGGAGATCGAGACCATCCTAGCTGACACGGTGAAACCCTGTATACTAAAAAAAAAATAAATAAATAAAAATAAATAAAAAATTAGCTCAGCATAGTGGCACGCACCTGTAGTCTCAGCTACTCGGGAGGCTGAGGCAGGAGAATCACTTGAACCCAGGAGACAGAGGTTGCAGTGAGCTGAGATCGCACTCCACCCTGAGTGACAGAGTGAGACACCATCTCAAAAAAAAAGAAATTCCTGCCTTAATGATTATGCTCAAAATAAACACTGGGCATGGTGGCTCATGCCTGTAATCCCAGCACTCTGGGAGGCTGAGGTGGTCCAATCACTTGAGATCAGGAGTTCAAGACCAGCCTGGTCAATATGTGAAATCCCATCTCTACTAAAAATACAAAATTAGCTGGGCCTGACGGTGCATGCCTGTAATTCCAGCTACTTGGGAGGCTGAAGCAGGAGAATCGCTTGAACCCAGGAGGCAGAGGCTGCAGTGAGCCGAGATCGCACCATTGCACTCCAGCCTGGGTGACAAAAGGAGACCCTGTCTCAAAAAAAAAAAAAAAAAA
>PVKV010035410.1:0-16492 GCA_004027835.1 Alouatta palliata
ATTGATTACCTGAGGTATAGTCTGTACAGTTTTCAAAATAGAAAGAAAATCTGAAGAAAAAAAGGAGCACAAAGGAAAAAGCTTTTTGGCTAAGAATGAATTATGTTTGCACGATTATGTTTAACTCTATGCACAACAGTGAAATTTCCATTGAATAGAATAAAATTTGTCATGTTTTTAGGAATCTTTGTAGAATGCAATGGAAAATATCCTTCAGATATTTTTGAAGATGTATCATAGGACTATTAAAACCAAGATTTGTTGCTAAAGTGGGACAAAAGTGGGCGATGTATTGAGGATAACTGCTGTGTATTCTGTTCATTACCACACTGGGAATTCTTTTTGCCTTTTTTATAGTTATTCTCCCATTTTGGCTTTCTCCTCTATTTTGTTGGCATATATACTACTAAAGCTTCTTGAGAAGGAAAAATTCTTATGTATTTTTAGGGGAAAGCTTTTAATATTTTCTCTTTATCCAACATGTCTGGAGTTTCCTAATGAGCTAACTGTCTGTATAGTTTGTTTTATTTTGGTGTTTAGCAATCAGCGAAACTTCTGAATCTAAATTTTCATATTTTCAGTACTAGGAAATTTTCTTGAACTATTTGTTTGATGATTCTATTTTAATTTTCTTTCTTCCTGGAACTTTTGTTACTCTTCTCTTGAAATGCCGTTTTCTCTTATTTTTCTTCTTATTTTATTTTGTATTTTTATTTCTGGGTATTTTCTCCACTTTATTTCATTTTTTAAAATTTAATTTTATTATTTATTTATTTATTTTTATTATACTTTAATTTCTGGAGTACATGTGCAGAATATGCAGGTTTGTTACATAGGTATGCATGTGCCATGATGGTTTGCAGCGTCCATCCTCCAGTCATCTACATTAGATATTTCTTCTAATGCTATCCCTTCACTAATTCCAACCCCCTGTTAGTCCCTCCCCTAGCCCCCCACATCCTGACAGGCACTGGTGTGTGATGTTCCTTTCCCTGTGTCCATGTGTTCTCATTGTTCAATACCCACTTAAGCGTGAGAACATGTGGTGTTTGGTTTTCTGTTCTTGTGTCAGTTTGCTGAGAATTATGGTTTCCAGCTTCCACCATGTCTCTGTAAAGGACATGAACTCATCCTTTTTTATGGCTGCATAGTATTCCATGGTGTATATGTCCCACATTTTCTTTATCCAGTCTATCATTGATGGGCATTTGGCTTGATTCCAAGTCTTTGCTATCGTGAACAGTGCTGCAGTAAACATATGTGCCCATGTGTCTTTATAATAGAATGATTTATAACCCTTTGGATATATACCCAGTAATAATGGGATTGCTGGGTCACATGGTATTTCTAGTTCTATATCCTTGAGGAATCACTACGCTGACTTCCACAACAGATGAACTAATTTACACTATCATCAACAGTGTAAAAGCATTCTTTCTCTCCATATACTCTCCAGCATCTGTTGTCTCCTGATTTTTTAATGATCACCATTCTAACTGGCATGAGATGGTATCTCAGTGTGGTTTTGATTTGATTTTCTCTAATGATCAGTGATGATGAGCATTTTTTCATGTGTTTGTTGGCTGCATAAATGTGTTCTTTTGAGAAGTGTCTGTTCATATCCTTTGCCCACTTTTTGATGGTTTTTTTTTTATTGTAAATTTGTTTACATTCTTTGTAGATTCTGGATATTAGCCCTTTTGTCAGATGAGTAGATTGCAAAAATTTTTCCCCATTTTATTGGTTGTGAGTTCATTCTAATGATAG
Source organism: Alouatta palliata (assembly GCA_004027835.1). Classification (NCBI taxonomy): domain Eukaryota; kingdom Metazoa; phylum Chordata; class Mammalia; order Primates; family Atelidae; genus Alouatta; species Alouatta palliata. The sequence goes on from PVKV010035410.1 coordinate 1,768, forward strand.
CTTTGTTTGTTGTGCATAAGCTCTTTAGTTTAATTAGATCCCATATGAATATTTTGGCTTTTGTTGCCATTGCTTTTTGTGTTTTAGTCATGAAGTCCTTGCCCAGGCCTATGTCCTGAATGGTGTTGCCCAAGTTTTCTTCTAGGGTTTCTATGGTGTTAGGTCTTATGTTTAAATCTTTAATCCATCTGGAGTTAATTTCTGTATAAGGTGTAAGGAAGGGATCCAGTTTCAGCTTTCTGCGTATGCTATCCTGTTTTCCCAACAGCATTTATTAAACAGGGAATCTTTCTCCATTGCTTGTTTTTCTCAGGTTTGCCAAAGATCAGATGATTGTAGATTTGTAGCATTATTTCTGAGGGCTCTGTTCTGTTCCATTGGTCTATATCTCTGTTTTGGTACCAGTACCATGCTGTTTTGAGAACTATAGCCTTGTAGTGTAGTTTGAAGCCAGGTAGTATGATGCCTCCAGCTTTGCTTTATTTTTTATTTTATTTTATTATTTTTATTATTATTTTCTTAGGATTGTCTTAGCTATGCAGGCTCTTTTTTGGTTCCATATGAAGTTTAAGGTGGTTTTTTCCAATTCTGTGAAGAGAGTCAATGGTAGCTTCATGGGGATAGCATTTAACTCATAAATTACTTTGGGCAGTATGTTCATTTTCATGATATTGATTCTTCCTAACCATGACCATGGAATGTTTTTTCCATCTGTTTGTGTCCTCTCTTATTTCCTTGAGCAGTGGTTTGTAGTTCTTTTTGAAGAGGTTCTTCACATTCCTTGTTAGTTGTATTCCTAGGTATTTTGTTCTCTCAGTAGCAACTGTAAATGGGAGTTCACTCATGATTTGGTCCTCTGTTAGTCTGTTATTGATGTACAGGAATGCTTGTGATTTCTGTGCATTGATTTTGTATCCTGAGACTTTGTTGATGTTGCTTATCAGCTTAATGAGGTTTTAGGCTGAGATAACAGGGTCTTCTAAACATACAATCACGTCATCTGCAAATAGAGTCAATTTGACTTCCTCTTTTCCTAATTGAATATGTTTATTGCTTTTTCTTGCCTGATTGCCTTTTCCTTGCCTGAATTTACATTACTATGCTGAATAGGAATGGTGAGAGAGGGTATCCTTGTCTTGTGCCAGTTTTCAAAGGGAATGCTTCCAGATTTTGCCTTTTCAGTATTATATTGGCTGTGGGTTTTTCATAAATAGCTCTTATTCTTTTGAGATACATTCCATTGACACCTAGTTTATTGAGTTTTTAGCACAAAAGGCTGTTGAATTTTGTTGAAGGCCTTCTCTGCATCTGTTGAGATAATCACGTATTTGGTTTTTGTCTTTGGTTCTGTTTATGTGATGGATTACATTTATAGATTTGCATATGTTGGGCCAGCCTTGTGTCCCAGGGATGAAGCCTATTTGATGATGATGGATAAGCTTTTTCGTGTGCTATTGGATTTGATGTGCCAGTATTTTACTGAGGATTTTTGCATCAATGTCCATCATGGACATTGGCCTGAAATTTTCTTTTTTAGTTGTGTCTCTGCCAGGTTTTGATATCAAGATAATGTTGGTCTCGTTAAATGAGTTAGGGAGGATTCCCTCTTTTTTATTGTTTGCGGTAGTTTCAGAAGGAATAGTACCAACTCCTCTTTGTACTTCTGGTGGAATTCGGCTGTGAATCCATCTTGCCATCTTGTCATAGACTTTTTTAAGTTGGTAGGTACTAATTGCTGCCTCAATTTCAGACCTTGTTATTTGTCTATTCAGGGATTCAAATTCTTTCTGGTTTAGTCTTTGGAGGCTGTATGTGTCCACGAATTTATCCATATCTTCTTAATTTACTGGTTTATTTGCATAGAGTTGTTTGTGGTAATCTCTGATAGTCTGTATTTCTGTGGGATCAGTGGTGATATCTCCTTTATCTTTTTTTATTACATCTATTTGATTTTTCTCTCTTTTATTTTTTATTAGTCTGGCTAGCGGTGTATCTATTTTGCTGATCTTATAAAAAAAACAGCTCCTTGGATTTATTGGTTTTTTGAAAGTTTTTTGTGTCTCTATCTCCTTCAGTTCTACTCTTATCTTAGCTTTTGAATTTGTTTGATCTTCTTCCTCTTTTTCTTTTAATTGTGATAGATTCTCAATTTTCATCTTTCCTCCTTTCTCTTGTGAGCATTTAGTACTATACATTTCCACTTTATTTTCTAAACCTTCTATTAACTTTTTATTTATTCCATCAAAATCATAATAACTTTTCTTCTTCTTAGAGATTTCGTTTTTTAATAATCTCAACTTCTATTTTACATTTAGAGGGTACATCTGAAGGTTTGTTACGTGGGTATGTTGCATGATGTGAGATTTAGACCTTTAATAATTTCATGATTCTGTTTCCCAAGCGGTAAACATAGTGCCCAATAAGTAGTTTTTCAACCCTTGCCTTTCTTTCTCACACCTGTCTAATAGTCCCTAGTGTCTATTGTTGCCATCTTTATATTTACTACTACCCAATGTATAGCTCCACTTATAAGTGAGAACAGGTAGTATTTGGTTTTCTGTTTCTCCGTTAACTTGTTTAGGATAATGGCCTCCAGATCCATCTATGTTTCTGCAAAGGATATAATTTTATTCTTTTCTATGGCTGTGTAGTATTTTTGTGATGCATATTTACCACATTTACATTAATTCAATCATCGTTGATGGGTATCAGTGTTGATTCAAGTCTTTGCTATTCTGAATAGTGCTGCAATGAACATATGTATCCATGTGTCTTTTTAGTACAATAATTTATGTTATTTTGGATATATACCTAGTAATGAGAATGCTTAATTAAATAGTAGTTCTGTTTAACTTCTTTGAAAAAATATCCAAACTGTTTTCCCAGGAGCTGAACTAATTTACATTGTTACCAACAGGATGTAAGCATTCCCTTCTCTCTGCAACCACACCAACAATTGCTTTTTTAAACATTTTTTTAATAATAACTATTTTGACTGACGTGAGATGGCATCACATTGTGGTTTTAAATAGCATTTCTCTGATGATTAGTGATGCTGAGCATTTTTTCATATATTTGTAGTCAATTTGAATATCTTCTTTTGAGAAGTTTCTGTTCATGTCTTTTGTCTGCTTTCTAATGGGGCTATTTGTTTTTTTGCTTGCTGAATTGTTTAAGTTCCATATAGATTCTGAATATTAGATCTATGTCAGATGCATGGTTTGCAAATATTTGCTTCATTTCTGTAGGTTGTCAGATTATTGACAGTTTCTTTTGCTGTGTAGAAGCTCTTTAGTTTAATTTGGTCCCACTTGTCAATTTTGATTTTGTTGCAATTGATTTTGAAGAGTTAGTCATAAGTTATTTACCCAGGCCAATGTCCAGAATAGTGTTTTCTAGATTGTCTTCTATTATTCTTATATTATAAAGTCTTAAATTTAAATCTTTAATCCAGAAAGAATGAATTGCGCCTACAAGACGTAGGAGACAGCCATAGAAGTGCAAATCTAAGTTATTGGCCTAAAACAGGAGGTAGAGAGAGAGATATTACTCAGTTAACAATTGTTACTGCAGAAATTCAAATGATCATCAGAGGTTAATATTAGCAACTATTTGCAAATTAATTAGAAAATGTAGAAGAAAAGAATTCCTAGAAACATAAAAACTACCAAGATTGAGCCATGAAGAAATCCAAAACCTGAATAGACCAATAGCAACTAATGAGATAAAAGCTGTAATAGAAAGGAAAGATCAACAAGGGAAAACTTGTCCTGATAGTTTCACTGCTGAATTCTATGAGACAAAGAACTAATGCCAACCTACTGAAACTATTTTGAAAAATACAAAAGGAGGGAATACTTTCAAACTCAGGCTCAAACCTGTAATCCCGACACTTTGGAAGTCTGAGGCAGGTGGATCACCTGATGTCAGGAGTTTGAGACCAGCCTGGCCAACATGGTGAAACCCCACCTCTACTAAAAATACAAATATAAGTTGGGTGTGGTGGCATGCACCTGTAATCCCAGCTACTAAGGATGCTGAGGCTGGAGAGTCCCTTGAACCCAGGAGGTGGAGGTTTCAGTCAGTAGAGATCACACCATTGCACTACAGCCTGGGCAACAAGAGCAAAACAAAACAAAACACAAAACAACAGCAACAAAAACGGAGGATAGAAAGAACATACCTCAACACAATTAAAGTTATATACAAGATAGCTAGAACAGGTATAAACAGAAAGCCTTTCTTCTAAGGTCTAGAACAAGACATGTATACCGATTTTCACCACTGTTACTCAACATAGTACTGGAAGTCCTAGCTACAGAAAGCAGAGAATAGAAAGAAATAAAAGACATCCAAATTAGAATGGGATAAATTAAACTACCTTCTTTGCAGATTATTATTTATATTTGTAAAAGTCTAAAGACTTCACTAAAATAAACTATTATAGCTGATAAACAAATTCATTAAAGTTGCAGGATAGAAAATCAACATATAAAATTAGTATCATTTCTATAAGCCAACAGTGAACAATTTGAAAAGGAAATTAAGAAAGTAATCCCATTTACAATAAATACAAATATAATAAAATAACTAGGAATAAACTTAACCAAAAAAGTGAAAGATATCTACAATGAAAACCATAAAAAGTTGACACAAAATAATTGAAAAGGGCACCAAAAAATGGAAAGATATTTCATGGTCATGGATTGGAAATATCAATATTGTTAAAATGTCTATATCACACAAATAAATTTACAGATTCAATGCAATCTTTATCAAAGTACCAATGAACATTATTTGGAGAAATGTAAAAAATAATTCTAATATACATATGGAACCACAAAAGACCCAATGCTATCCTGAGCAAAAGAACAGCCAATGCTATCCTGAACAAAAAGAACAAAATTGGAGGAATCACATTACCTGATTTCTAATTACATCACAAAGCTATAGTAACAAAAAACAGCCTGGTACTGACACAAAAAAACTGAAACATAGACAAATGCAACAGAACAGAAAACTCAGAAATAAATCCATGCATCTACAGTGAACTTAGTTTTGACAAGTGTGCCAAAAATATACATTGGGGAAAGGACAGTTCCATCAATAAACGGGAAAACCCGATAACCATAAGCAGAACAATGCTTCTAGATCCCTATCTCTTGCCATATGCAAAAGTCAAATCAAAATTGACTAAAGACTTAAATGTAAGACTCTAAACTATGAAACTACTGAAAGAAAATGTTAGGGAAACTCTCTAGGACATTGGTTTGGGCAAACACGTATTGAGTAATATCCCAAAGCACAGGCAACCAAAGAAGACCATGGACAAATGAGATCACATTAGGTAAAAAATCTTCTGTACAGCAAAGGAAACAATGAAATCGAAGAAACACTCCACAGAATGGTTGAAAATATTTTCAAACCACCCATATGAAAAGAGATTTGTTACCAGAATATATAAAGAGCTCATACAACTCTATAGGAAAAAAAAATCTAATACTTCAATTTAAAAATAGACAGAAGATCTGAATAGATATTCTCAGAAGAAGACATAGACATGCCAAACAGGCATATGAAAAGATGCTCAACATCACTGGTCATCAGAGAAATACAAATCAAAACTACATCCCATCCCAGTCAAAATGGCTTTATCCAAAAGGCATGCAGCAACAAATTTTAGCAAGGATATGGAGGAAAGGTAACCCTCATACACTGTTGGTGGGGACGTAAATTGGTAAAATTCATGGGGAGAACAGTTTGGAGCTTCCTCAAAAAACTAAAAATAGAACTATCACATGATCCAGCTATCTCACTGCTGAATATACATCCAGAAGAAAGGAAATCACTATATGAAAGCAGTATCTTCACTCTTATGTTTATTGCAGCTCTATCCATAACAGCCAAATTTGAAGCAAACTAAGTGTCCATCAACAGACAAGTGGATAAAGAATATGTAGCACATATACACAATCAAGTCCTATTAAGATATAAAAAAGAATAAAATCTTGTCATTTGCAGCAACATGGATGAAACTAAAGGATATTATATTATGTGAAATAAGCCAGGCAAACAAAGACAAACTTCACATGTTCTCATTCATTTGGTGGAAAAGCTAGTGGGGACAGAGGAGTGCAGATGACTAATGGATACAAAAGTATAGTTAGGTAGAATAAGATCTAGTGTTTGATAGCACACCAGGGTGACTACAGTCAACAATAATTTACTGTATATTTTAAAATATCTTAAAAATTATAATTGGAATGTTCATAACACTGAAATGAAATGATAAATAGTCGAGGTGATTGACATCCAGCTGACATTATTACCACATGTGTATACCTGTATCAAAATTCTCATGTATCCCATAAATAGATACAACAACTATATACCCCCAAAGATTGACATTTTAAAAAGATTCCTAATCTATCTTGAGTTAATATTTGCATATGGTGAAAGGTACAGGTCCAGATTCATTCTTCTGTTCTCTATCTCAGTACCATATAATGACTTTTAAACTTCCAAGATCTTTTCTTGTTCCCTGATTATTATTACATTCTTTTCCATTTGTCTCTTTTTTTTTATAACATTTCCTTTTACCTTTCTGAAGTTATTAACTATGTTTTGTTTTTCTATCAGTTTTCTTCCCTTTTTTCCTGTATTGTCTCTATTTTTTCCTAATTAACATTGGTCACCATTTTTCACAGTTGACACTTTCTTGGATGATTCATGGATTTCAGTACTCATTTAAGAGCCTGAAAAATCTCAATGGAAGTTTGGTGTGCCTAGAGAGGAGAATCATAGCTAAATGTTGGGCTTCATTAAAAATAATACCACTGTGCTATTATGTGTATATCTCACTGCTCGATCTGTGTATTTTTCTCCAGAGAGGAGCCTTACACTCTTATCCCTGGAGGATTTCAGATGTGTATGAACCGAGTGGGGCAGGGGAAGGGGCATTTGCCCTTCAGTATTCAGACTTTCACATAATCCTGCTGTCATCACTATGACGACTTACTTCTGCCTTCAACTCTGGCTGAGACCTGGAACCCAAAGATTGTCTGGTTTCACTCTTCAGGGAGTAAAATTCTCATCTACAAGGTGGGATAAACTTCTTCACCTGCTGACAGGTTTCTGAGCACCTAACTGTCCTTGTAGTGTAGATGTTATACAAGCAGAACCTGTGATAGAATCAAAGTATGATGCATTTACTTTGTTTTTGTTTGTTTTTTAAATTTTCTTTTTACTTATTGACTTACTTATTTTATCTCTTGAAGCAACTTTAAATTGTATTCAACACTACTTTCCTTGCCCTGAGATGGAAATTTCCACTTGAGCTGCACACTGGGGTTACTTTTAGACTCACAGTCTCCCGTAACTCACAAACACAGACTCAATTTGTAATTAATTAGCGTGCTCTATCTTGAGCGATCTTCAAGCCCTACATTTTAATTTAGTGGTAAATCTTGTCCCCTTCCCCAGACTGGGGACTTCAACAAACAAAACCAGGAATGGCTATGTGGTTATATTATATTGTAAACTGCTGTCATATCAGTTTTTTGTCCATTCATCAGTTTCTTATCCATCCTCACTTTTTCACCTTCTCCAGTCAGCTTATGTAAGTTTCTCTCCACTCTCACATTAGAAGACATGTTTTCATAAGGAGTGGCATTACTATCTGAGTTATGGTGCTCTGGATGACAGATGTTTAAGGCTCACTCTCTCATGGGTATCTGTGGGATCCTGGGAAATTCCCATGCATTAGGAACTTCCTGTAGCTCCTTGGCATGGGAAATGAATGTTTCCCTTTTGACAGAAGTAGAAATGTTCCCTCAAGCTCTGGTTTCCCAGAGGTTATCCCACAGAGACATTACTCTTGGGATCCTCTTGTCCAGAAGCAGAAGACCTCTTGGGTTAGGATTAAAGAGCTCCCAGATAGCTCTCTAACCTTGCCCCAGCAAATTCAGGAAGTACACAGTAACCTACATTCTCCTGCCTTCCTCAAGCATGAATCAGGCCCCAATATGTTTCTTTTTCCCCAGTACCCATTTTAATATCTCTAAGGGGTCCAAAGGAAGCCCTTTTCACTAGATTTGAACAAGAAAGGAGGAATTTAAAAACCTCTCTCCCAAGAAACTGGTAAGAAGTCTCCCCCCCAAAAATGTTCAGAGAATGGAGAATATGTCAAAGTTGTATTAACCAACTTTGGAATGAACTGATTTGTTCTCCACTCTCTAAACATTTTTGGGAGGAGATTTCACAAATAAGTGATGAAACCAAGAAACATGGAACAAATTCCTGCATTTCCTTTTGTTGTTGTTAATAATGCTGCCATTGGTGATCTGAAAGCTTGTTTTGAAATTTCACATCTAACATATTATGTGTCTCACTAAAAACTTAGGTGTAAAACTCTGTTACACAAACTCTTTATAGTCCACCATCAAAACTCTGTTACAAATACTCTACTTCTGAGCATACCTGTGTTCTGATACATTTATTGTCTTCTTTTGTTGGTCCCTCTCGTAGTCTGGTGAACAATTAGATTAAAAATAGAAACTTAATACATACATGGATGAATTAATGATATAATGAATTTTAATGGGCATTATGTGATAAAGGTCACACTGGAACTTTGCCCATGCTCTTGAGAGACCTGGTTCCTTCACCTTATTACATGGACTGAGCTGGATCTGCCATTTCAGTGTCCTCATAAATCCTTAGCAATTACTTTTTCCTTCTCCCTTTAGAGTTTATCTTTCTCAGCCCCCAGCTAGCCAAATCACAGAAAAAAAAACTCCCAGTATTACACTTACTGTTTAAAAAACTATTTGATGCCATTAAAGAAAAAAGATATTTATTGCTGAAAATTTCAGACATTGAGCCAAGTAGGAAAAAGAAACATATTTGTCTAAGGAGTTCAGGGCACTCTGAGGCCCTCTCTCTTACTCCTTCCAGTATCACCAGAGCCAAGATTAATAATGAGGTTTGATATTCAAGAACAAGTCATTTCCTAGTACCATTCTCAATTATAGAAAAAAGTATATTTTTATAAATTTTTTAAGGATCATTTATTAAATATTTACTATGCAAGAGGCACAGTCCTAAACCCCTGGGATACAAAGATGAGAGACATAAAGTAATGTAGGAAATGCCTGAAAATGCATGAGAAGGGTGAGGTGGGAGCACCAATAACAAACAAATAGCAGGAAGAACTAAAAAAAGACCTCATAGAGAAAGTGACGTTTATTAAAATTTAGAATTACATGAATCCAAACGGGTTGGGGAGAGCAGAAAAGGAGGAAGGACATTCCAGGTGAGAAAACAGCATAAGTTTATGGACGTGTGAAATAGAACCTGGTAACTTTTGAGGAATGAGTTACCTAAAGAAGAGAGGTTACTGGGATAGTAATTCTAAATGAGTCTATAAGAAAGTTTGGAGTGAGATTGTGCAAGCCTTTTGTGTGAAGGAGTTTACATTCCTCCTGTAAGTGAGCCAGAGATCACAGAACTTTTTAAGGAAGACAATAAGATCAGAAATGTCGTTCGGAAAATTAAATAAAAAAGTGAGAAAGTGTACTGAAGACTAGGACCAATGCCTAAGCAATCTATTCAATCATCCACTCATTCATAAAATACTTACTAAGTACCACTGTAGGCCAGGCCCTAAGACTAGGTGGTACAGATGCAGAGGTGAACATGGCAGGCAAGGCTTTGCCTTCAGGGAGCTTACATTCTAATGTGAAAACCTTGATGTGAATTTTGTTCATTATATATTAAATTATGTATATTATGGTATACATAATAAATTAATTATGTATATTATGATATACTTCCTTCTGCTAATGGTAGAAGGAAGGCCTAATGAGTACTTTGTAGGAGAAAATCAAGGTTGAACGGGATGTGCTACTTTAACTCCTTTTTTGTTTTCTTTTAGGGACATGGTGTCTCTCCCTATGTTGCCCAGGCTGGATTTCAGTGATCCTCCCACATTAGCCACCCCAGTATCTGAAACTACAGGCGCACACCACTGTACTAGCGTGGAAGGGGTATTTTATAGATTAGGCAATCAAGGAAAGTGTTTCTCAGAGTATGATCCATGAACCTCCTGCATCAGAATTATAATGCAAATTCCCAGATCCCAGCCCTGTACTGGATAAATCAGACTTTCTGAAATTAGGATCTGAGACCCTGAGTATTTTAACAAGCACCTCAAGATAAGTCTTTTTTTTTTTTTTTTTTTTGAGACAGAGTTTCGCTCTTGTTACCCAGGCTGGAGTGCAATGGCACGATCTCGGCTCACCGCAACCTCTGCCTCCTGGGTTCAAGCAATCTCCTGCCTCAGCCTCCCAAGTAGCTGGGACTACAGGCACGTGCCACCATGCCCAGCTAATTTTTGTATTTTTAGTAGAGATGGGGTTTCACCATGTTGACCAGGATGGTCTCGATCTCTTGACGTCATGATCCACCCGCCTCGGCCTCCCAAAGTGCTGGGATTACAGGCGTGAGCCATCGCGCCCAGCCCTCAAGATAATTCTTAACCCCACTAGACTTTGCAAACACTGGACTCCAGACTAGAAGTCTAATTAGAAGGATATTATGCAGATGAAAGAACACATGAACAGTGAGAATGAAAAGATTCAGGGAGATTTAAGAGATATTTAGGAAGTAAGATCAAGAAGAGGGCAAAATGATCCAGTTTATTGAACCTATTGAACATAACTGATTACTAAATAATTTAATGCATACCATGAGCAAAATTCACATCAAGGTTTAACAATTTATAGTAGCTTGATATATTACTCTCCTTCACTTGCAAGGCATTTTACATTCTAACTGAAGATTCCTGAGGAATAAATCTGTAAATAGAAATGTAGGGTTCCTGACAGGTGGAGAAAAAGGTATTTTCAGCTGGCAGAAACAATTAGGATGACAGTGAAGCATCATGAAGAAGCAGCCAGTTGATGCAGCAGGCAGACAGACAAATTCTAGGGGAAGAAATTACAACTGCCATACTTCAGTTTAGCATGGATTATTTTTATACTAAATATTTGAGTTCTGGAAATTAAAGTAATTGCAAATGTTGAAGAAAAATTTATGATCAACAAAGGCCCCTAGCAGAGTCTCATCAGTCCCCAGCATTCAATTTTCCACTTCTAAACTACTGAGGATCTGAATATATAGCCTTGTGGTGATCATACAAATGTTTTTTGCTATGGCTGTGAAAGATTCCATTGGAAAGACAACACTGAAAATGAAAATATATAATATATTTGCAATTTCATATATAATTTTATCTTTTCAGTAATAAATTATAATCTAAGATATTTGTCTGAAGACAATGTATTTTAATGCTGTTCTAGGAAAGAATGATTTAGCAAAAGAAATAAGCTGTAGTGTTAGAATATCAGAAACCTACTCTCTAGTTCAGAGTTTCCAAGTAGGTTATATGCAGAAAATCTATATCAGAGTGGCCATACGTTTTTGATATCAAGAATAAGAAACACACAGGCAGTTCTTTGTTGCTCTACAACTCTATTATTTCCTTCTTTTTTTTCACCTGGACTGTGACATTTCAGGGTTAACTTTATGAGTCTCTCGTGTGACTGAATGCTTGCTTCATTCCTTGCTCTCTACCCATTTATCTCCGGCTAAATCGTCATGTCTCTTACTTAAAAATTCCTTTCTCAGGCGGATCTGCTCTGAATCTCAAGGCTAGGTAGGGCAGCTTCTGTTCTACCTTCTTTTGTAAATGTAATTACTTGTTCAGTACCTGTCTTGCCACTAGGCAGAATGCTCCACGGAGGTGGAGACCAATTCATTCCATTCATTGCTGCCTTGTAGTTCCTACTTCATTGCCAAGCCTATAAAAGGCAGCAAACAAACATTCGTTGAATGAAAGATGGAAGAAAGCAAGTCTGAGAGGGGAGAGAGTATGGGGGACTGGGGGACAGAAAAATTACTGTTTTCCAGGAGTCTCTACAAAGCAGCCAATGTCCCTAAGCTTTTAGCTTCTTAATCCTTACCTGTCTGCATGTTTAATTTTCTCACCTTGTGCCTGTTCTGAGTTTCTAAATGAAAATATTAGAAAAAAATACTCACAAAGGAATGATTATGAATTATAATTATGAATAACTGAGGGCTTTTGTGGCAGGAGACTCAGGGCCTTTCCTGCAGCTGAAGCTTGGGAAGAAAACACTTAATTCTCTGAAATGTCCATCTAATAAATCAGGCTTCAACAAAGTTAATTAACTGTAAAGCACATGACTTGAAAAACTCCATTAAATCTCTCCTAGATTAAATACTGATGAGAGGCTGGACCAATACCCATGTTTAATCTCTGACTTTGAGCTCAATCTTCTAAAATAGGAAAAGTTGGCCACTGGTGGAACCACCTGGTTGCCCAGTGATAAGGAACATGTTAAAAATAACTTCTCAAATAGGTTATAAGCACATGTCAACGTTTTATTCCAAGCATTCTCTAAGGGAAAAGGCTCTGAGGATGTCAACTTGATGAGTATTCTTTATTAGAGACATTGTATAATAGACTAAATATGGAAAGAGAGGAGGTGTCTGGTTAAGGATAGTTAGGTAATATGGATCAAAGATCATCATATCTTTGAATGTCTGGTGAAAGTTTATTATGCTCATTATATGCAGACTGATATATGCCTGTTGTTTAATGTGAGGCTCCCAATAGAAGACTTAACCATAAAATCTGATAGAAGTGAAGTGATAACCAACGTTCAACCATTTCATTACAAAACTCACTTTCTACGAGAGCCTGTAAATAACATCGTACCCTCAAAATTGTTCCATTTCACACCAGGTGAACGGCTATATATACACTGAATATAAATATAAATAAATGTATAGTTAGTTATGTACATTTATTTATAATTAGAACTAGCTCTCTAGTTCTCTGACCTTAGGAAAAGCATTAATCCAACCCTCGTTCCCCTTTATTATCAAACAAAATGAAATAAAGTTGGATTTGGTTTGACTACTATTGACTAGTGCAAAATACCTTGTTCAATGGATATATATATATATATATATATATATATGTATGTGTGTAAAGTTAATCCTCTTAGCAGAAGGACATGTTGGCTTCTTTATGTTTTGGATAATGTTTGGATTTTGTTTGTTGTTGTTTGTTTGTTACTATGAGCTTTTTCCAGTAGTAAAATGGAAAGAAAAAAAATAGCTTTGGGTAAGAGACTAAGAAATTTTGAGTTTTAGTCCTGGCTCTGCTATGAACTACTTGTGTGAGCTCAGGTAATCTTTTAAGGTCTCTCCTCTCTTCAGCAAAACAAAGGCATTGAATGACATGATTTCTAGTATCTCATCTAGTTCTGCTGATCCTCATTTTTAATGTTAAAAAAATGAAAGATGGTTGTAGATGTGTTGTATTGCCTTGGAGGCCTCTGTTCTGTTCCATTGGTCTATATCTCTGTTTTGGTACCAGTACCATGCTGTTTTGATTACTGTAGCTTTGTAGTATAGTTTGAAGTCTGGTAGTGTGATGTCTCCAGCTTTGTTCTTTTTGCTTAGAATTGACTTGGCTATGCGGGCTCTCTTTTGGTTCCATATGAAGTTTAAGGTGGTTTTTTCCAGTTCTGCAAAGAAGGTCATTGGTAGCTTGATAGGGATAGCATTGAATCTGTAAATTACTTTGGGCAGTATGGCCATTTTCATGATATTGATTCTTCCTAACCATGAATATGGAATGTTTCTGCATCTGTTTGTGTCCTCTCTTATTTCATTGAGCAGTGGTTTGTAGTTCTCCTTGAAGAGGTCCTTTATGTTCCTTGTTAGTTGTATTCCTAGGTATTTTATTCTCTTTGTAGCAATTGTGAATGGCAGTTGGTTCTTGATTTGGCTCTCTTTAAGTCTGTTATTGGTGTATAGCAATGCTTGTGATTTTTGGACATTGATTTTGTATCCTGAGACTTTGCTGAAGTTGCTTATCAGTTTCAGGAGATTTTGGGCTGAGACGATGGGGTCTTCTAGATATACAATCATGTTGTCTGCAAACAGAGACAATTTGACTTCCTCCTTTCCTACTTGAATACCCTTTATTTCTTTTTCTTGCCTGATTGCTCTGGCTAGAACTTCCAGTACTATATTGAATAGGAGTGGTGAGAGAGGACATCCTTGTCTAGTGCCAGATTTCAAAGGGAATGCTTCTAGTTTTTGCCCATTCAGTATGATACTGGCTGTTGGTTTGTCGTAAATAGCTTTTATCATTTTGAGATACATTCCGTCAATACCTATCCGATCTTTGACAAACCTGACAAAAACAAGCAATGGGGAAAGGAGTCCCTGTTTAATAAATGGTGTTGGGAAAACTGGCTAACCATGTGCAGAAAGCAGAAACTGGACCTCTTCCTGACACCTTACACTAAAATTAACTCCAGATGGATTAAAGACTTAAACATACGACCTAACACTATAAAAACCTTAGAAGAAAATCTAGACAAAACCATTCAGGCCATAGGCATGGGCAAGGACTTCATGACCAAAACACAAAAGCATTGGCAACAAAAGCCAAAATAGACAAATGGGACCTAATCAAACTCCACAGCTTCTGCACAGCAAAAGAAACAGTCATTAGAGTGAATCGGCAACCAACAGAATGGGAAAAAATTTTTGCAGTCTACCCACCTGACAAAGGGCTGATATCCAGAATCTACAAAGAACTGAAACAGATTTACAAGAAAAAAAC